>OZ020276.1:7677969-7848601 GCA_963971205.1 Aethes cnicana | reverse complement strand
CGACGGCTTTAAAACAGTAAGTTACCGTCCCGTGAGTATTTTCTGACTTTCCCTCCGAGAACTATATTCGCCGCGTTTATACAAATCCGGTAATTATGTTCCTTAGTTAGATACCCGTTAAGGCCACAGTGTCCTGATCACGATTTTCAATAACAGGACACATCCTGTTATTGAAAATCGTGATCAGGACACAGGACAGCTTCGTGAAGTTAGTCTAAATTTCTTACTTTTATTATTACTTCATTACTTTTATTGAGTTTTCTCTTGCTCAGAATTTTACATCATACACAAAGTTAACTTCTTCTCAAAAAATAAATATGTTTTTCATTGTAACGCCACGTTTTAATTTTAGTTTATCCTTGAAAATCTCTATGCACCGCACGGTTAGTGTTGCATTTCCAATTTATTAGTGCAGCAACTCTAGTTGGTGCTTGTTATTGAAATTAACATGCCAAACGTTTTAAATATAATTTATTGTGTTCAATTATTTTGAACGGACAATAAATAACACAGCTATTTGAATCCATATAAATGTAGGTCATACTATTTATCTCTTTTGTAACCAGGTACTTGAACTTCTTTCCGCCGGGCATCGGCAACGGCACGCAGATCACGTTCGAGAAGTCTGCGACGTACTTCGAGGGGGACTTAGTGCCGCGGCGAGCGCACGCACTGCTGCCCAATGCCAAGATCATCACCATACTCATATCGCCTTCCAAGAGGTAACTAACTACTGGCACGGCCACCATCTGATCTGATCTAAATCTAAAATCTGAATCTGATCGAATAAGGTGATCATAAATATCTGAACAGGACCTTATTTTCAAGACGTTAGAGTGCATGTTCAGATATTTATGATCACCCTTGTTTGCTCAGATATATCTGTTGGCGACTGTAACTTTTGGTAAGGCGTAAGCGCTACGGAAGGATGAGATATTTACATGCTGACCAGACCTATGACTACCTACCTATATACCTATGTGTTTTCACGTGAAAAGTCAGTGGCAGACTTTTCATAATGTTCAGTAAGGTGTATGGAATCGAGAGCGTTGACCTACGTCGTATTTTTTAGTACGTGGGTGTAAGTCCCCATCTTGGGAAAGCTAATTGAGTAGGTACATTTTATTTTTCAATTTCTATTTGTGATTGTAAGGTAAAGAAATAAACAAAGTTCAGAGGCTTTATACGGTGGGATGGGCGCAATCAAATCAAGTTTTTGTTGTCCTTGTTGACTTGCTTGCTCTCTGTTTACTATAAAGATTTCTTTGTCGCTGTTATAAAGAACCACTGTTCTGTTATGCTCGGAACCAAGCTATACATAACTCAAATCAGCAATCGGCGGCGTTACTTCAAAGCTCTCAGCAATGAATCTCTTCATCCATAAACAACTTAAACCAGATTTCCATCGCAAGAACGGTCAATCAATTCAACGAATTCGGAATCTTTTAAGCTCTTTCATATCTCCGATCTCGTAGAAACGAAATAACTTTTTATCAATCGTACGCAGCCCGAAAACAGTTTAATTGAACTTGATCCGAGTGGCAAAATTTAATCCTCCAATTGTGGATGTCTTAATTCCATTTAGTTTAGATTCAAATAATGAAAATCGCCATTGATTAATATTATAATCGTATTCTGTAGTAACTTGAAAGTCTCAAACAACCGCGAATTCAGACTTATTGAATTTCAGGCGTAGCGAATAAACTAATAAACGCTATCAAATATTTTCTCATTGTCTGACCTTCTTGTTCTGACATTGAGCTGCCTCTTGGTTTGTGTCCGACGGAGACCTTTATCTGGCACGTTTCATTAACTCTCTGAACTTCCTTACAACCTAAGTCAATAGTATTTTTTACAGTTTTTGTGGATGTTGAATGGTAGGTGAATTTAATTATCCTATTCATAGGATTGGATTTATTTAGGTAACTTTTCAAAGTATACGCTTATTAAATAAGCCAGAATTTTTATTCTATCTCATACCCCATTTAAATACCTATCAACCTAGTTTGTTTTTCTTCATGTTCACTGTCCAAGGCTGTCTGGTAGAGATCGCTATTAAGCGATGAGACTGCCTTTTGTATGCCATACTTTTTGTGTAATTACATTATGTCTGTACTGCTCCTTTAATGTGTGGTGTTCAATAAAGTGTATTGTGTTGTAAATAAATAAATATAAAAGTGCCAGAATCATAGAAATGCCAGTGTCACTGTAACATCGTGTCTCGCCTCAACTACACAGTATTAGAATGACACAACTTAAAAGGCGCACGTGGAAGCACTTAAGCCGTGAACGCAGAGTCTACTACTACAGCCTATTTGCGTCCCACTGCTGGGCACAGGCCTCCCCTCATCGTGAGAGGGTTCTGGCCATAGTCCCCACGCGAGCCCAGTGCGGATTGGGGACATCCCAGTGCGGATTGGGGAACGCAGAGTCTATTATTGCTTAATCCCCGCGCCTACTGTTGTTTTGTCCCATTCAACATTTATTTTATTTCCCTGTGTAGAGCGTATTCATGGTACCAGCACATCCGTTCGCACGGCGACCCGGTGGCTAACAACTACACCTTCCATACTGTCATCACGGCGAACGATTCCGCCCCGAAGCCTCTGCGAGACTTGAGGTAAGGAAAAATGGGAAATGTATGAACTTTTATACGCCCTAGAAATTGTTTTATTGGTAAATTTATGGCTTAATTAAAAAAAAACATCTGTTTTTCATCTACCCCTCCTTTCCTTCTAGATTAGCCGTGATATCATTAAATATTTGTTGTGTGTCAATATCATCATCATCATCATTTCAGCCTAAATACTTCCTCTACCGGACATAGTCCTCCCCAAAGGCGAGCCACTCTGACCGGCCTTGTGCCACTTGTATCCACCGTTTCCCGCGTTTTTTTACATACTACTACTACGATGTTGATACGTTATATACATCGTTCATTTCTATTTTTTACATCACCCTTGGCCATAAAGTGGGATTTTCTGCCCGCTACGCGGAGAGAAAAACTCACTTTTTGGCCAAGGCAAGACGTAAAACTTTTGACAAACCACGGGTGGTAATTCGTAAAGGCCCAGATCGCATATTATTACAGAAACCTGCGATCTGGGACATTTACGAATTCACCGCCCTAAGTCTGTAATGTACTATTAAATATCTGAACCCACAAACCCCATTCCGAGGTCATTTTAATATACCTGTTTCTCCGCGATGTTCTTAGAAACCGCTGCCTGAACCCGGGCAAGTACAGCCACTTCCTGGAGCGCTGGCTGGCCGAGTACAGCGGCCACCAGCTGCACGTGCTGGACGGCGGGCTGCTGCGCGCCGACCCCGCCGCCGCGCTGCACGCGCTGCAGAAGTTCCTCAAGCTGCCACTGCTGGACTACAACAAGCTGCTCAAGTGAGTGTCCGCCGGTACCTCAACAGCCACTCGTAGCTCACTTCGTATTCCTTCCGCTTTCTCCACTTTCTAAAGGTTGTCTGGAAGAGATCGCTGTTTAGCGATAACTCCGCCTGTTGTTTACCTGGTAAACTGTGTATTCGTTGTTTTTTCTGTGTTTTTAATGGTGTTCAATTGTTCAGTATTGGATTGTAATAAAACGGCATAGGTCCACCAAAATCAAATTGTCATAATAGTATTTTCAAAGTAACACAAACTATACTTAGTGTAACTTGACTGAATGGTTATTTGTATTGGTCCATAAACGTTAGCGCTATACAAACAATAACGCCGCCTTTGATTTTGCAGAAATAAACACATCAGTTTTAGTTTAAAACAGTCTACACCTATAGATACTAAAATGGATTAGTTTAAGTAAACTGTTAAGTGTCGGCAAGTTGCGACGGTAACAAATGTCGGCAACTTCATGCATTGGTCCCAGTGGTTCACTTACTTCATTAACATGATGCTCCATCGCGCCCGCGCCCTTTACGCCTGATTAATACGAATTTGCTGACGTGTAAAACAATTATGTCAGTGGGAAGCAAATACAGAGTCGTGGATAATAATTATAATGGAAATACCCAAGCGTACTTTACCCACACAATAGCCGAAAAGAATTTCTGACAATGCAGGATTTTCGACCTCAATAACCCTTCACGTGTGCGAGTATCTACGTACCCCGCTGCTATCTTCCCGTTGTTTACCTCGATCTCACAGTAGAGATATTACAGTCCTTTGAGAACCCTGAAGTGTAACACGAAAACAATTTTATGTGTACACGTAGCTCAGTTTCCGCAGCACACACCTTATTACTTTACTTCTTTTCAGGTACTTATTCGGACTAGTTTACCGTAATCTATCCTCACAAAACGACAATATTTTTTATATACATAGTACCTAACTATCCGGGTCGAAGGATCATTAAGTAATTAATCTTTTATGTTCAACAGGTACGACCCGAAGAAGGGATTTTTCTGCCAAGCCGTAAGCAACGAGCGGACGAAATGCCTCGGTAAATCTAAAGGGCGCGTTTATCCGCCCATGGAGGAAAGGTCGGCCAAATTCTTGAAGCGATACTACACGCCCCATAACACGGCTTTATCAAAGCTGCTGGTCCGATTGGGCCGGCCGGTCCCGCAGTGGCTCAAAGACGAGCTGTCGTCAAATGGATAGCATATCGCGCAACCTAAAAGGTTGGGACGTAAGGCTGCGCCCGGACTGAGCAAAGCCTGCGCGGCGGCCTGACCTGGTCGGCGCCGCCGGGCCCGCTACAGATGTTGTTTTCAAAGTGTATCAGTGTGAGAGTATCATTGTTGAAGATGTCTTTGTCTATCAAATCTTGTAATATAATGTAATAAAGAGTGATATTATAAACGACTTAATGTTCTCGATCTCTACAATTGAGACGTCGACGATTTATTCGCGAGATTAATTTTATCTCTTAATTATTAAGATTGGAAAATCAAATTCAGTTTTTGTAAAGCGACTACTGGTAAATGTTTACTTGCCTGAAATAATGTATATTTAAGCCGTAATTACTTACGTTATTTTATAAAGAAACGTCCGGCACGTCTGAAGGATAATGCCGGTTTAGGTGCTATTTTTTAAGTATTGGAAAATACTTTACACCGGTCATTTGAAATGCTTCGTTTTTAATCTCGAGCAACATGAAACAACAAAGTTTGCAGGGATACACAGAAGCAAGCTTAAATAATTGTTACTTTGCTGGTTTGGTTTGTATGTTGTAACAACATACTGAAGCTGTCTAAATGGCTTCTAGCTTTATCCTCATGCCATATTTAAAACCAGTCTTATAAATATTGACAATTGAGTTTCAAATGTATTACAACTTTAAGTACCTGATTGAGTTTGTATATTTCTATTTTAGTTTTATATTTTTCTTATTGAATAATTAGTACAATTGCCCTTGTCTATGTCTGACTGTGCCATACAAGTCTACGTCACTAAGAACGGCACAATCATCGTTTTATTATTATTTATTTTTATTAGACAATCCATTTACATAGAACAAAGAACTAGTCTTAAAAGTCATACTTAAATCACAATTATTTTCGTCAATTCAATTCATAGGTAATTTTGAAGTACATATTATTAATTGTGTCTTGCTCCGGTCAGTTACCCGTGTTAGCCATAAGCGATCTTTATAGGAAGTAACAAAAGGCGTTGTATTTTAAATAATTAATATCAATGATGTTGATGACGCAAGGAATGAATACATATAAAAGTATTTGGTATATATATATTTTGATATTCATGAATTTATCGGCGAGGTACCTTGGTAAGCGAAGAGCCCGACATGAAATCGACATCTTTTTACGACATTTTCTTAGAAACTACTCGTTGAGTTATGACGATTGGAGTCGGCACTAATAACTTGTAAAAATCTGTTCCGTATAATAAATAGTATCTAAAAATTATAAGTACGAAATTGATTTGAATAGAGCATTTAATGTTAATGAATTTTAGGTTGGTTTTATGAGATAACTAAGTACAGTTCTACAAAAAAAATGCTTTATAAATTTTTAAATTTATGTCTACACTTCCGATGTTCTTAATGTTGTGAAGTTGTGTGTTACGTAGAAATGCCTTACAATGTTTAGAGGCGAGCTATGAAACCTCTGTATCATGATTTTATTGTGGTGTTGCTATTGACATGTTTATGTGTATAGTAAAGTTAGAAGGGCCGTAACGTTTGATTTGACGTTTGGTCCGGGACAATGTACGGGACCGGAATACGCGTGACTAACAAACCTGTTGTCTACCGCCTATTGTCAAAAAGTTTATGTAAAATAAACTTAGTTACTTAGTTATTAAAGTATATTCGCTCGACGCGAATTCGCGTCATCGGTAGACAACGAATTAAGAGGGTTTATTTCAACAGTTGGTAACGTCGCAAATAGCTGTCAAATATTTTGCAGTTTTCATTAATTTCTGAATATTACTGAATGAAAACATGAAGTATCGCTCTATAGTTGAATAAAACATTAAGTATGGATTGCAACAATTATACAGAATAGCGACACGATTTTTTTTGTGTTATGGAAGTAATATCATTTTAAAACTTCGCATATTCCATGCATTTTAATGTAATCTTATCATTTAAATGCCTAACCAACAAATATAAAACGAGACGCGTCATTCAACCATAGAATGATGATTTTTCAATTCAGTGATATTGAGAAATTACTAAAAATAGCGAAACATTTGACAGCTATATGCGACGTTGCCAACTTTCGGAATAAACTCTCTTAACGACGGACAAAATAAATGAAAATGACCGAATCGTTGACAATTCCGGGATCGTAGTTGTGCCGGCCCGGGACACGGGGCCCGGTGGGTTGTTCCTCAGGAACGGTTGTGTTTTGCTTGGCAATAAGACGTTTAACTTCAAATTAACCGCGTAGGAGATGTCCACATAATCATTTATTTATGAAATTTTAGTTGTTATTTTTATTATGTAGTATAATATTTTGAACGACACAGCAGACTGCTCTTAAAATGTGTTCTTTTTAAGAAATTAATACATTACTTATTTTAATAAATGATTTGGATCTTATTTAAATGTTTTACTGTTTGCCGTATCATAGTCCTATTTAAAAAAAATGATCTTTTTTTTTATAAATCACGACTAGTGGTTTGAATTTTAATGACCAATTTTGTGCAATCATGTTCCAAGTGAAGTGCCACTTTTGCGAGTGTCAACCAAAATAAAATGAACTGTATGTAAGCGCTGCACAACTCCCTTGGCATAAATAAAGTGTGTAGCAAAAAATCCTCGGTATACAGGGACGAATCTGTTTTTAGGTTTCGTAGCGAAAGTGTTAAAAGTTACGGTAGTTTAGGATTTAACAATGCCTTTAACGGATAGGATACCTACGTTGAACTTCATGTAAATGAAAAGCTGCATCAACTGGCGAAAGTTCGAAACAAGTGAAAAGGTTGAAACTAAAATCCGCTATTGTTTTGTAGAGACTTTTCCTTCACGTGTTTAAAGTTGTCATTTTCATAAGTAGCTTTAAGTACAATGTAATAACTGTTGGCAGACCTAAATAAATAAATAAAATATTGTTGGGATAAAAAAATACCTCACCCTATATGTTGACCCGAGTTATAATCTAATCCCATACCAATTTTCGTGGTTATCAATCCGACTAGTAGCTCTCGAGTTAAACGCAAACATACATACAGACTATGACTTTTGGAAAGACTATCTTATTAGTAAAAAGTTAGTATAGAGAAGATATATTACCTACATGCACCAGAGTAAGTATTCATGATAATAACGAGGTCATATCTCACGACAATGCTGCTCGGCGCAGCCAGAAGAGCGTAAGTTTGTATGGTTCTCAAATCGATACACCCTTTCAGAACGGACAGCTGAATACGCAGCCACTTTCCAGGTAGAATGCAATTCTGGCGAAATGCAATCTAACTCGAGCCGACCGTCTTGGAAAACGAATAAGCATCGCTTGCACAGCATTGTTGAATACCATTCACCGCGGGGTATATTTTACATGCGGCTGTAACCTCGCATTTTATAGATGCATCCGAAACAAAACGCGGCTGGCTTTATCGCCTAGTATTGGTACGCCGACACATGGACAGAATTATGGCCTGCTTGAAATAACAATTCACGATTAAGTAAGTACGTGGAGACTATATGTACAGTCGAGTTCGCCAATATATACACACTTTTGCACCTTACCATATTGTAATAAGGTCCAAAAGTGTACACATATTAATGAACTCGACTGTATGCTCATCTACTTTAGATAGGTGTGAAAAATACAGATAAAGGTACGTAGGTAGGTACGTAAATTTAGTCTATATAGGCTGGCGTTATTTTATTTGTTACTTTATAAAGATCTTTTTATTTTCAAGATGGGTTTCAAAGACGTAAACAACATGAACTTGCGTTATTAATTGAACGACGATGCAGCGCTTCATTGAACTTGAAAATTCATGAAACTTTTCCAGGAAATCTTTTAATAACAAAGATATAAGTTAAAACCACTTCAACATGTATTACGTGCTCTAACGTTCCTCACTTGATCTATTTTAATCAGGGAACATGGAAAAATCATACTGTAGGGTCTCTATTTTCGCAAGAAATTTGCATTCAATGAATATAATTGAATTGGCGACGTCGATAACGCCAGGAAGGAAGCGGGAAGCGAGGCTCCAACCATGGGTTCGTTATTTCTCGATGTCGAACGGACCGGTTTCCAACCGAGCTATTCGGCTAATGAGCTCGACATGGCTGCGGCTAGTGCGAACGTTAAAATTACGAATGCTTTACCCATTTCGGGTTTCTAGTCAACATAAATTCTCGCTCCAGAAATTCATGCGGAATTAGGTCCTTTGTCCGTTCAAACACTTCTATCTGTTTATAGTTCGTGCCATATATTTGAAAGCAGCATTTCTGAACTCAATAGGTACCTACGTATAGGCGCCATGGTCCCGTCTTCTTGAGATGAAGTGGTGTCCAGTGACTAAACGTATATACGTATATACCTATATACAATTTACGGAAAATGCATTAGTAGGGCTCAATGAGCGTGGCAGGATTTTGAAGTGAGCAACCTGCGCACATTATGGGCTTTATCTTAAAATTACCGACAGTGATGGATGACGCCGCGCCGTAATTCATTTATCTGCGATTAAGGGCCGGCTGAGCGCGCCTCGTCACCAACTATCGGCAAATTGACAAGTTGAAACGTTGTTGCGCGAACGCTAACAAACAGAATCCATTAAGTTTTTAGCGACGCTTTTCTACCGGGCTGACAAAATTTATTAAGTAAAATGCGAATATTCGCTGGATTACCGGCCGCTGTGATGATACCTACTGTGGGCTGTGGGTAGCTTGTAATCAGCCCAGCGTAAAATGAAATTAGAGTATTTTACATAAAACGATATTAACTCTTCCCGTCGCAATAAAAATGTCTTGGGAGATGCACGGTGGCGCATTTGCATCACCCAATTATATGACAGCGTAAGGTAGATAGTCTAGGAGCCACTCGAGGTGCAACGGGATATTTCGCCGTTTTATGACGCGCACCCCCCTGGCAGCGCGCTTTATTACGTGAGGAAGGAAGACTTTTGTTCCTAAATCCATATTGCCTATTCATAACCCTATGCGTTGGTAATAGGAGCCTCGTATCCGTAATTTCGGCTTAAGTAGGCGTCGCGTGCTCCCTGGGTGCCCCTGATTTGTGAGTGCAGCTGATAACGCGATTTTGATGAGCTCCCCGGGTTTCTCCGATTCTATCATTTTCTGATTCACTCGCTAGGAATGTTAAATGTCTGCGCAAATCGACGACTACGATATCCACATAGAAGGTAGATACCTAAGTGATAAATTGAAAACGGGATTATAGAATCGTTTTGCGGTTTTATGGTCAGTGTTTACCCGACTTCGGCAAAGCCAAAAGAAGGGTTATCTATAATTATGTGTGTTCCATCCTAGCGCTCAGTAATCTTGTGACCCGATTTTGACGAACGAGAACCTGGATCTTGGTCTTCCCATACAAAATGCCTCGAAAAAAATCAACTTATATAAATTTCATTTCATACAGAAAAACTACCTGTTGTTTTTGAGATCGCAAACCAAGTGGCATTCACAATGACAGCCAGAATGATGCCCGCGGTTTATTTTATGAATTGTCATTCATGGGAATGTTTGTTATTTAATTGGTTTTGAAATTCTATCAACATTACAGGAGCCTTAGGTAGGTTAATACCTATCAATCAACAAATCCAACCTGACCGCTAGCCGTCGGCCCCTTGGAAACGGAACGGAAACCTTCTGTTGCGCAATCTCCTGTAGACAGATGTCCCACAAACAATATCTAAGTTTGTGTCGCTTTGTCGTAATATTTGCCAAGACTCTGAAAGCCTCGAGTTGAGTTTGAGCGACTTCCCCGGCTTATTACTATTTGTGTTGCCAAGTCGGGTCTACCGCGGGCCTCCGCACCGCAGTTAAAACTATTTTTGTTGTTAAAATGCTCGCGCGCTTGATCTGAATATGCACTTGATTATTTCCATTTATAATGGAAGAGTTAGCGGCGCGGCGGCGACGGCATGTGTTTACGTCTCTGGTAAGTAAGAATAATGGGCGCGCGTAAATCAGTGGCATCTTCACATCTTTCTGAATGGATACTCAGTTACAGCGCCTGCCGTCTGCATGGAGCGCAAAACTCAATTCAGATATTGGTGGCTGAAATAAGGTCACGTTTGAATTGCTTTGCTTATTTTGTAAATTTACCTATGTAAGTACCTAACAATAAAGTACCTACGAGATGAAATTATTAAAAGTGTACTTAAGCTTAATGAAATGTAGCATTGAACGCATCTTGAACCATCATTTCAAACCATGATATTCATTTGAAGTTTAGGTAGGTACGTGTTATAGTCTAGGTTTGGGTACCTATAGGTATATGTTAGGTACGTATATTCCATGTTCTCTACTCAACTAACTCACTCTGAAACAATTGACTGATGTCAGTAATTGCAGTTGCCGTTTTAATGATTTGCCATCAAGTTGTCCGTGAGTTTTTTTGCCAACCAAAGCCATAAAAAAACGTTTGCAAGACTGTCAAAACTTTAGTACTTGATTTAGATATTTGACCTAATTTAAAGAAAATTATGGCTGCGAAGTGACACGTACTTACACTAATCTGACACGCATGTAGCTAGCGTGCGACAAATTACTGCGAGGCGCCTCTGTCAATCAATTAACAGCATTATGTTATGACACTAATTCGCACAGAGACAGACACTGATTACGCATTCATATAATAATTCAACTATTTAGTTATAAGCTCGCTAACTAGTTTATTTACTCGAAACTAGCTTCTTGGTAATATCCTGATAAATACCTACCGGAAACGATTTACCTAACATCTACATGGATAGTTGCGGTATGTTTGCGTAAGTACCTACTACAAGGTACAAAGAGATATAAATAGATGTCGATAGGCCTCCAACAAAAGGAACGATGATTGATTGATTGATTGATTTATTTATTCAGAACAATACAAGATTGTGTATGAAATAAAACTTAAGCTCTAAACACATTGAACATTAATAAAATTTAGCCACGATTATACAATACAAAACAAATAGGTACCTAGTAATTACAATGTCAAAATTTAATTAGATTTAATTTAGATCAGAATATCTATTAAAAAAGTCAATATGAATAGCATTAATAATAAAAACAACAAAATATAAATAAACAGTAATAATCATATTAATCGCTCTTAAAGAAGTCGTCAACACTATAGAGGCACTTTTTTAGCAAATAAGATCTTAATTTATTTTTAAATATGTTTGTACCTAGGGGCTCTTTGAGATCAACAGGCAATTTATTAAATGCTTTGACAGCCTGAAAACGGGCACTGTGATGACCTGGTGAATGTCGCGGGAAGTCGGCGGGTGAATGCGAGCGGCACAGGACCGGTTGGAGTGGAGGAGCCTTTGGGGGAGGCCTATGTCGCATAGGCCGTCAATCGGCTGATATGATGATATCGTTTTGTAACATTCAGAAACATGCTTATTTTTGTAGGTAGGTAAACTGTAAGTACTGTAGTGACTACAATACTTTTTAGGGTTCCGAAGTCCACAAGGAACCCTTATAGTTTCGCCATGTCCGTCCGTCCGTCCGTCTGTCCGTTCGTCTGTCCGCACTATTGCTCGGAGATGCTTAATTCTAGAAAACTGTAATTTGGCATGAATAATATATTAGTTACGCGGACAAAGTGGTACATTTTTTTTTTTTTTATGGGTGCCCCATGATGTGGGGTGTCGTTGAATAGCTCTTAAAAAACATTGTGGGTTTGTTATAATCATTATTTGATTAAACGATGCGTTTGTGAAATATTTTATTAATATATTAATATCTTATTATAAGCGATATTTTTTGGTAGATTTACCCCCCCCCCCCTGCCAGCTAAATGGTCGTTTTCAGATAGGTAGCTGAAAAAATTCATGGTGGTGGCAAACATAACGCAGTTGAAAGGAAAACTATCACAGCTAAGAAGGCTATACAAGTTTCCGGGTCATAGTCGACCAACTGCAAGCAAGCAAAAATGCGTAGGTACGGAAACGGTACCTACAATTAAAGGCTAATACTCCAACTGGTATGAATTCCTCCCTTTTCCTTTAGTTCGGAGTGTGTTCGAAACTAAAAGCCTTTGCGAGGATTACGGACGCGGCTCGGACGGTGACGAGCAAGTTGCGATTCTCCTATTAATCACTTTTGTACGAGTGTAGACCTGCACGGATGTACGGCTAAAATACATGAGTGCATGAGTCGGACGCGGCCGGTCCTGCCAAAAAGTTCCGATGGAAGTTGTTATTGCACGGAGGAAACTTGCGAGTTGCAGGCGTTTATTGAGCGGAAAGCGGGAAGCGGGATAGTGGGCGCTGCTATCCAACTTTATTCGACGGTTACTTTGTGACGACAGGTAAACGGGCAGTTCGGGTATTTAAATGAACTCGCTTTGTTTTCTTTTCACAGGTTTATCTTTTGCGGACGAATTTATTATGGTGAAAACACATCCAGATTAAGCGACAGTAGTTTCATTCAGCAGCAGTATATATTTGAAATAAGGTATAATAGATATTTGATAGGAAGTTTTCATATTCAATTTAGTTAGGTGGGTTTTCTATATAAAACCAGCTTCAGTGCAAATCTATCGCTATTTTACCGTCTAGGATATCTATGTTGATATAACACTCATCTCCTTAGCCATCTAGGTAGGGCGACCTTAAAAATTCGTTAAATGTTTTTTTTTACGCTGTCGATTATCCTAAACTTACCAAAGTGATTTTTGTGGGGCATTTTACGAGTTAAACATTGCTAAGGAAAAGGCGCAATTTCGCGCGTCCCTTCAGAAGGGTAAGGACTCTTATAAACATCGGCGCTCCGTCCGCTGCTGGCGTAATCTCCCGAAAACATAAAAGCGTATGAAAACTTTAGTGTCCATAAATTTTGCCAATACAAGCGAGGACGGTACGAAATACTTCAGTGAATGGCGTGTTAGCCTCAACTTGCTGTGACACAGATTGCAAGCTAAGCCCTTTGTAAATTTTGCAGCCTCCTCGAGAACAATGGAAGCAGGCGGTACTTAAGGACAGTTAATTACAAGTTCCTGCATGAGCCATATCTGGTTGATAATCTCCATAAATTCAAGCTTATACAAAATCTTCAATCCCTAGGTGTTTTTTTCCTTTGGAAACATACTCCATAGGTGTCCCTGCCTCCTACCTACTTACATTGGAGTTTATCGTTTTGGAATCAATACAGTAAGGAAGAGTTATCGGTGTAGTTACAAGTAGGTGATTATTATTTTACGTTTGTTAGAGAAGCAGATTTTGTGCATAATCTCCATTATCAGAATTATCAGAACTCTTTAAGAGGGTTTATCCCTAAAGTTGGCAACGTCGCATATAGCTGTCAAATGTTTCGCTGTTTTTATTAATTTTTCAATATTACTGAATTAAAAAAGTAGTCATCTTTCTATGGTTGAATGACGCGTCTCGTTTTATATTTGTTGGTTAGGCATTCAAATGGTAAGATTACATTAAAACGCATGAAAAATGCGATGGAAAGTTTTCAAAAGATAGTACTTCCATAATCCTAAAAAAATCATTTTCCTATGATAATCGTTGCTTAATGTTTCATTCAACCATGGAGCGATAATTCATATTTTCATTCAGTAATATTCAGAAATTAATGAAAACAACGAAATATTTGACAGCTATTTGCGACGTTGCTAACTCTTGGAGTAAACCCTCTTAACCGGCTCGGCTGGTCAAATTCCCCGATTTTAGACATCCAACATTGATTAATTCTGAGACGAACTACGAATTGTTTATTAAATTCTTTTTTCTATTATCAGTTGGTAATAGGTATGTAGCATAATTGACTTAAGTAGTTTACGCGATATATCGCAATGCATTATATCACAACAGTGTTCTGCACAATGTTGTATATAACGTCACGTGTTCATATCGCGTCCGACAACTTAGTGATATTGCAGCGCATATAACATATAGCAGCAATAAAGTACGAAACAAAACCATTGGCAGAATCAACAATTCGACATGAATTCAGTTTTGCGAGTCTATTTGCCTGCTAGCCGCGAGCTCGTCAAAGCAGGCAATACCCGGGCGAAGTGCGCCCGAGTGGCCATCGGGCACCGATCAATTAGTAATGCTGCCGTCTAATTAACCACAACCGATGCGATATTCAACAGTTTGTATGGCAGGTGTAGTTGGACTCGTTTCAGTGCTGTATCAGTTCAGAAATATAGATTTACTTTAAGTGGTTAATTTGAGAAACCGCTTAGAACCTATCTCTTATTTAGCGATCTATCAACCCTACTCGTATTCAGTTACAATGTTGAAGCGTTATCGGGGTATCCTAAATCATACACGTATCATGTCTCCGTTTTAGAACATGGCCCGTTGTATTCAGTCGTAGGACAGGCACGTTCACAATTTGCGGCTACGGATTGTCACGACCAGAGCGTGCAATAATCAGAGTTTCGGGACGATATTGGTCTCGATTGCCGAAATGACGGACGCCGGCGGCCGCGCGCCGCCTTGCCTGCACCGGCGATTTGTAATTCAATTATGACGAGCCGAGGACCACTGTGGTCGCTACAATCGAACCAGCCATGAACGCAATAAAATTCATGAGACTCTTGTTACATTCATGAGATAAACGTAGAAAAGGAACAGTCTTGGAATACTCTGGGGTGATACCACCGTCTTTCCCCGCTAACCTGCCGCCAAATAGCAGTAGGTACTCGCACTGTTGTGTTCCGGTAGGGGGTTAAGGCAGCCGGTGAAAATTCTGACACAGAGGCATTCCATCTTAGGCCTCATGGTAGGCAACGCATTCGAGATCTTATGGTTTATTAATGGGGATCATAGGATTTCGGTGTCCATGGGCCGCAGTGACCACTTACCATCAGGTGGGCTGTGCGCTCGTTTGCCTTTACCAATGACATAAAAAAACTTAGAACAGCGATAAGCAAGTGATGTAAAAAAAATAAGTTCTGTATCTATATGTCATATCATATTTTAAGCACTTGGCTTGTGGTGTGAAGATATTACCTATCTACATATACTTACGTACGTGGTTGTTTATTAAATTAAGGTAATTTAATAATATAGTGAAACTAGCTGACCCAGCGGACTTCGTACCGCCTTTTTTTTTGGGTATGAAAAATAGCTTACGTCCTATTCTCAGACCTACCGAACATACACTCCAAATTTCATAAGAATCGGTCGAGCCCGTTTCGGAGGAGTTTGGTTACAAACACTGTGACACGCGAAATTGTATGTTTATTAGATTAAAAATACAATATTTAATAGTTATTTGTGCAACAAGAGAGCAAAATTATTTTTTGCTTCCAGTGCCATGTTTGAGTCCTGAGCTAGCGAAAGATTCCATAGTTGAATCACGAGCGTCTAGCGAGTGATTCTAATTTAGAATCTTGAGCTTAGCGAAGGACTCAAAGGCACGAGAAGTAAAAGAAATTGCTCTCGAGTAGCACATACAACTTTTCACCTCAGTAGCGAGAACATATAAAAGATAAAGGTACTTGCAAAGAATACTTACAGCACGAAAAATATGAAATAACATTTCTTCTTCACTTCTTTCACTCGAATTATTACTTTCATGTTTTAAAACAATTACTTTAAAGTTAGTTGTCGAAAATTAAGAAGAAAGACATGATTTGACATGAAACAATGGCGGCAATTTTCTAAACGTATGTTCGGAAACTAGTACAATGATAAATTTCGAATTTATTCGGTAATATTTGGAAACTTTTACTTTACTTTAAATTAAAGCTTTAGTTTAAAATGATTACAAATAACATAATTATATGAAATATAAGTCATTTTAAAAAGTGCAAGATTTTCAGAAGGTAACGATAATTTTAATGCCTAAAAATACACGGCAGTACTGATGCGTTGCGCGTATCCGAACGTTTCTTGTTCAGTTTTTTTTTCTGCGAAAATAAATTCGCTCTATGACTTGCCTAATATAATTCTCCCTCTTTTCTTAAAGAAATGAAAAGAAGAGAGTTAATAAAATCGAGATAGTTCGAATTTTAGTATAAGAAGTAGGTACTAGTACTACCTAGATGCCGCAGTATGAAACGACCATTCCCAGTTATCAAACTTAAGAAAAAATAAAAAGCGCGGGAACGGTTTCACTACATTTAAAGAAGTTTTTTATTCGTTTTGTTTTTAAGTAGGTATTTTTATTTGTTTGTTCTTCGTATATTATACTTAATAATTTTGATCTAGAATAGTAAATTGATCACATTAAACTAAAACATGACACTGTGGCTGCATGGCTTAGGCCTTTGCCTTTGCCTGATGGGATTGCCTGTGGGATAAATGACTTAAAAAAAAAAATACTTTTCACCTCACTGGCTCGAAAGTGGTCGTTTTGCAGCTTGATATCCGAGCGCAAAAGTTGTTTTTATCCGCTAGCGTGGAAAGTGTTTTTGAAATTCGAACGACGCATGACGCCACTGTCACAATAAAAAAACAACGATACGTTCTGAAACGCAATTCGTCGTGAGAGTTTTATTAAAATAAAGGTTCAATTTACTTAATATCATCATCAATAAAATTATATTAATAATACACCGTTTCAGATGTATTTCATTATTTCACTATGTTTTATCACAAAAATACTTAAATATGTGTATATTTTAACTGTATTCAATGAATAATTGAATCTTGAAGTACGAGTAAGAGTGATTTGGAACGCAACCTCCGGAAAAAAAAACATGAAAAAAAAATTTTAAAAAAAAGTTTTAGATTGCTGGTTTTGTAATTTAGAATACCTATACGAAGTAATAAAGAAAATATGAGCGATTCTAGCGATGACGATACGAATTTAACTCCCCCAGAGTTAGCACAAACTGTACGTGACGCCGAACTAAGTCTTCTTCCCGAAAAATCGCGCGTGAGGTGAAAAATTTTGTGTTGCGCTCAGCAGCAAAGTCGTTTGCGGTCTCGTGCCTTGAAACCCTCGTTACACTCAGGATTCTATATTTGAACTACTCGCTTCGCTCGTGGTTCAACCCTAGAATCCTTCGTTCACTCGGGTCTCAATCACGCACTCACAGCAAACAACAACTTTGCAGCCTTGCATAACAATAGTACATTATTGCCGTGGCCGGGAAAGTAGGTCTTTGCAGGCTGAGTACTGGTTTAAAGGGCCGAGGCTTCGCCGAGGCCCTTTAATATGTACGAAGCCTGCAAAGCCTTTCACGTGCCGAGGCTTATATAGTGCTTTTCTCAAAAATGAAAAAAACCTTGATATTAGGTATTCATAATACAGCATTGACACGCACGCAAAGGTAGTCAAGTACTTACAACAAATAAAATGGAACGCCAGTCTTATTTCGTATTCACCGATATTTGACTTTAACAGACACACTAACACGGCAAGTTAAAAAATCGCATGTAGATTTCTCGTTTTTTATAAAAATTAAGACCTTTTATTATTTTTTAAACCAAACTAGTAAACTATTTTCATGAAATTTAGCTAAATAAATCTGATACAAGACAAGAACTCCCGCTCTTTATGGATCGTTCTTTTTTTTAATTCCGTTCTGAAATACATTGCGCTGTTTCAGACACGGATAAAAACGTTTGGTTTCGCGTCAATTGACAGATACAGAACATGCAGACTTGGCTGTTTGGGAATTCCTTCGCGTATTTATCAGTTTAAAAAAAAGTACCTGTACGATAATGAAATTTCATACAACATTCCCTGCGCTTATACATGCCGCGGAAGTAAATTCATACAAATTTCCGGGGCATGCAGTTGAGTTTTTTTTTTAATTTTTGACTGATTGTCAATGACGCACTTTGCGGTCTGATAGAAAGCAGACAATGACGAGTTTCCCCGCCATTTTTGAGAAAATAACTATTGTTTCACTCAGTAAAACAAACACGATTTTGCTCACTGATTTCTGACAGCAAAGTCTACTTTGTCGAGCTGCTGAGGTGAAAATGCCATTTCCGTTGTTTATGTAAGCATCTGGACTTTAACACTATTTCACTAGTAGCGATAGGTACTTACCTACCAAGTTGAGTGAGACGTGATGAGAAAACCAGCAGATCTTGTACCTACCTGATAAGTGATGTTAATTATTGAACAAGTAACAAAGTTGGCTTGAGCTTCCGCTTTTACAGGGAATAATCGCCTTGGCCGAGCTCTGGGGCTTACTTCTTTCAAACAAAAAATATAGTTTGCCCACTATCAGTTGTTAAACAAGTTTTAGTGAAATTCTTTCAGGTTGTGGCTCGGTGAAGTTAAAAAAATGCCTTTTTCATGGTATAAATCCACAAGATTTAGATGATTCATTTCTTCTCTTCGTCTAAGTCATAAACTACGGCTCATTTTTCTGAGACGCCGGCCCTTGCAGACGGCCACATCCTATTTTATGAACACTGCCGCGATAAAGATTGCTTTTATAAAATTATCTTCTCTCTATTCTGTCCCCGCTCTTAACTTCACCGTAACATAATTTATTGCACTGTATCGCAGTTTAATTATTGTGGTAATACTTTAGAGATTTATTGCTTTAACTGTTTAAGAAATAAGTTATTATCCGGAAAGTTTAGGTGGATATTTCTTAATTTGCATCTTGAAAATGTTCTCAGCGTTCATAATAAGGGCCGTAATCATCGGCAAATTCAATTTGGCCACGACGACGGTCTTGACTGCGTATTGCAAAGGCGAAATCTGTTGTAAAAACATCGGGACGCCTTTATTTGGCAAACTTTTGTATTAGGAGGTACCTATTTGCATAATAGGATTTGTGTTAGGGAAACGAAGCGGCTTAATATAGGAATATCTTGGGTGAAGGGAATTCCAGGTGTCTTATTAAATAATTTGTAAGCGTGCAATGCAAAGCATTGATGAGCGCAGCTCGCGTTTCATTAAGTTTGTTTAATCTCAGTAGGTACATGGAGTGGCTCACGGCTAGTTTTATAGTAGTCGCAGGACGGCTACCTTAAAATCCTAAGACGTTTTTCTTTATTTCATTAATTAATTTTACAATTTTCATTGTAGTTCGTGACTTGAGATTTTATATCTTTGTAGGGCAATGCAAAACAACGTATTCGACATGTTCATTTGTAAAGAGTTTTTTAAAACAAACGAACTCTGGCCGGTCGTGTTTCGCTGAAACAAAACTCTTTGTGCAGCAGCCGTGGAGGGATTACACGATTGAAACATGGCTGTGCCGTAATATTGTGTACAGAGCGGCGCACGATTTTTGCGACCGACCCGCATGCCTCGACGTTAATTACCAACATATGAACACTTTTAGGGAGGTTACCTAAAGCCCAATCGAGAAGGAAAACCCCGAAAAGAAGAAGCCACCCGGTGCCCTAATATCGCAGCAAAGGGAGCTCTACGAAACAAGGTAATACTCATATGCGGACCTTCCGCTTCTAAATAAACCAAAATTTGGTATTCGTACACTTAAATAGAAGGAATTAATATAAGCCTTCAGAATCGATTTTTTCCATTATCATCGTATTCTCCAACATTAATTGAACTGGGTTTCGCATCTTAAGAACAATTTGACGTCCGAATAGCGCAAACTTAGGGGGCCCTAATTTTCCAGCGATGCTCACAAATTACACGCAGCAGGCCTCCCGCATAAATCCAACCTTTTCAAGTTAATAAAAATGATTTAAGTACGCATTAAAAGGATCTTTCGCGTACCAGAACATGGATTTTATAATAGTAATAATTCCGAGATTGTTATTGTTCTGCAGCCCTCCCTGCTGCATGGCTACTTTGTCGTCTGTTGACGGCAACATACGTAGTAATTGTCGACGTACTCTAACCCTAAAATTTAATAGTGTCGTTTGTATTAACGCTTTTCCATTTGGCTCGCCTTGATACCTTCGAATGTGTTTCGAAATAAAATACTATGTATATTTTTATTTTCTATTTAGTGGTTATATCATCATTTCAGCCGAAAGACGTCCACTGCTGGACATAGGCCTCCCCCAAGGCTCGCCACTCCGACCGGTCCTGTGCTACTTGCTTCCACCGGTTTCCCGCGACCTTCACGAGGTCGTCGCTCCATCTTGTTGGAGGCCTACCGACAGCTCGTCTCCCGGTTCGCGGGCGCCACTCGAGAACTTTCCGGCCCCATCGGCCATCGGTCCTGCGAGCAATGTGCCCTGCCCACTGCCACTTAAGGTTCGCAATTCTTCGGGCTATGTCGGTGACCCCAGTTCTGCTGCGGATATCCTCATTTCTGATTCTATCACGCAGAGAAACCCCGAGCATAGCCCTTTCCATTGCCCTCTGAGTGAATTTGAGCCTTCTTATGAGACCCATCGTGAGCGCCCACGTCTCGGAACCATAAGTCATCACTGGCAACACACACTGGTCGAAGACTTTCGACTTGAGACACTGCGGTAATTTGGACGAAAAGACACTGCGAAGCTTCCCGAACGCTGCCCAACCGAGTCGGATTCGACGATTGACCTCTTTCTCGAAGTTGGACCTACCTAACTGGACTGTTTGTCCCAGGTATACATAATGGTCGACAGCTTCGAGCGCAGAGCCTCCGATTATTACGGGAGTTGGCTCAACATGGACATTAGACATAATTTTCGTCTTGTCCATGTTCATTTTAAGACCAACTCGATCGGAAACTCTGCTGAGGTCAGCGAGCATAGTACTGAGTTCTTCCATGGTCTCAGCCATGACTACAATATCATCAGCAAATCGAAGGTGAGAGATGTACTCGCCGTTAACATTGATGCCTCGACCTTTCCAGTCCAGCACCTTAAAAGCATCCTTCAATGCAGCGGTGAATGGCTTCGGAGAAATCACGTCTCCTTGTCTGACTCCCCGCTGCAGTGGAATAGGCTTAGTGGTCTGGTCTTGTAGTCGGACGGACATGGTGGCGTTTTCATACAAACACTTCAACACTTCGATGTACCGGTAGTCAACTTGGCACCTCTCGAGAGACTGCAGCACAGCCCAAGTCTCGATCGAATCGAAGGCTTTCTCGTAGTCCACAAATGCAAGGCAGAGGGGGAGGTTATACTCTTCGGTCTTCTGTATAACCTGCCGCAACGCATGTATGTGGTCTACGGTACTATAGCCTTTTCGGAAACCGGCTTGTTCGGGAGGCTGGAATTCGTCAAACCTGCGCGCGAGACGGTTCGTGATGACTCTCGAAAACAGCTAGTAGACATGGCTCAGAAGTGAGATGGGTCTATAATTCTTCAGCAAGGTGTTATCACCTTTTTTGAAGAAGAGCACCACCACACTTCTGTTCCATGCTTGCGGCGTTCTCCCTTCGTGGATGACGGAATTAAACAGCGTCTGAAGGGCCTTAAGGACTGGTTTACCACCCGCCTTAAGGAGTTCAGCTGTAATTCCGTCATCGCCGGGAGCTTTGCCGTTCTTAAGCTGTTTGAGAGCCATACTAATCTCGTACAGGCTGACGTCCGGGATATCTTCGGTATAGTGTCGGGTTAATCTAGCTCTAGGGTCTTTAGCTGGATCAGCGACGGGTGATCGGGTTGTCGTGTATAACTGCCCATAGAACTTCTCAACTTCTCCCAACAGCTCCGGTTTGGATGAAACGATCCTGCCGTCTTCGGTCTTCAACTTTGTCAATTGGCTTTGGCCAATAGACAGATCTTTGGCCAACACCTTCGAGCCTCTGTTACGCTCAATAGCCTTTTCAATACTATTGGTATTGAATCGGCGTACATCACGCTTCAGAGACTTCGAGATCCGTCTATTGAGCTGCCGATAATGACTAGCGTCACCTGTAGACTGCAGAATCATCTCACGCCTCACCTCCATGAGCTTTAGGGTTGAGTCTGAGATTTTCTTGGTTCTTGTACGGTGGGTCTTGAAGAACTTGGACCCGACCGTATGGACAGCTTCCACAAACCCGTCGTTGTAATCGTCCACGTCGCTTTCTAGGCAAGCAAAACGGTTATGGAGTTCGAGCTGAAAGCTCTCGGGGTTTTGGAGTTGGGCCGGTGCCGGGCGGAGCGTAGACTTTATCAGTCGAGATCTCTCAAGCTTCACTTGGATATTCAATGTGCCTCGTACCATACGGTGATCCCTGATGATGTAACGAGGAATGAGATAGACTTTATCATGTCGACGAGGAAGCAGATATTCGATGATGTCTCAGTGATCAATTCGGTTAAGTCCGGGAGTGGTTATATAGGTATAGTTAATTATTCGCGAGCCGTGATAAAAAAACGAGTGTCAAAATTTAAAAGTCTTTTAAAACTAACTTTTTAGTGCGAAACCCTGGATGAGAGTTCATCTTGCGCTTACCCTGTTTTTAGTTGGACGAACTTTCAGGAAAATTCTTTTGGCTCGTGAATCAGCTTTTCTGTGTTTATATGAATAGAAAATATCTCCCAGATTTAAAAACTGTTGTTGAAACTATCTTTTCAGGATCTATCTACATAAAACATTCCCGAGCTCCGAATGGCTGAAGACAAAGTTTCCAAGTTAGCAGAATACGCTGCGTTCATTCAATCGTCCACATTCTTTGAATGGAACTCCGACTATTACATGCATATAGAATTTCATTTAACTTTCATTCTTATTTGAGCTTTTATCAACGAACCTTGTTAAAATAATCTACTTCTTCGCATTTATTAAACCTCTAGAACTGTAGAAATTTACGGTCTTTAATGTCTAAAGTGTCTATTTATATAAACAATTGGAAATCTCTCCGCCACGTGATGCTGGAAAGTCCTCCGGTCAATACAGAGCACAATATCCTACGGAGCCGAACCATTTAATACTTCTTGTCAATTCCCGGGCTTTTAATTTCTTAGATTAATAACTGCGAGATAAAATTCCAGTTAGGTTGTAACAATAGTGGCGGCGCAGAGCGGTGCTCGTAAACCGTGGACCCATTTCGACGGCCAACTTCAACCATCTCGTTTCTATCTACTTTCACCATTGGAAAAGTAATCTTTCAATACTACTATAAAGTCGACGTTGCACTATTAGAATTTGATGAGATAGGTCGTTGAGGAAGTATATTGATTTGGAGAATTGCGACCACTGAATCCGCTGCGATTCATCTGCGACAAAGAAAATGGCGTCGACTGCTGCGTTGAGACGCGCCGCACGTACGGCCATCGCAGTAAATACCCACCTGTATATAAGCAAGCTGAGAAATACAAACACGTACGGACTTATTAGTAGAGATATTGATCAAATAATTGAATATCATCGACCGACGACCCCGGTTCCCGCTCCTTGTGGACTTGAACATATACTGGCTGTTGAATTGACGAACATTTGAATTGTTACATCTATCTGTTTAAATTGTATCCTAGTCACCGTACGCCGCAGTAGCAAGCGCACGCTTACGTCATTTTGGGATACGACAATTTGACTCCATTTTCATCGAAAGATGACAAGAAAATCCTACTCTAAACGCACTCTAAGATGCATTCAGGACAGAGGCGTATTTACCCTAGGGCCAAGGGGGCCATGGCCCGGGGCGGCAGGCTCTGAGGGGCGGCGCTAGCCGCCCCTCAAACCCAGCCTCGGTCGAATTTTCAAAAAATCAAACAAAAACTACGAGTATATTCTACATTAAAATATTACTGAACTTTTTAACATTAAAATGTGTTAGCTCGTTCTACACTTGTATCAGTATCGTATCTCCGTCGCGTAGCACCGACGCGTATCATGATCGTCAGTGTGGACGCAAAAAGATCGCGATCATGCTACGCGCCGTATCTGATCGCTTGCGATCCATGTTGATACGCGTTTATTAAAGTCCCCACACAGTCGCGATCTGGTGACCGTCAAGATAGCGTACACCGTAATGTTATTCAGGATCTGATTATACCAATAAATAGTACCCAAATAAATAGTACCTACGGAATATCTAGGTTAAAAAATAGTACCCTTGAATTGGATCACAGAAACGGCTTTGGTTCTCAGGAATGATTTATAGCTCAAAAAATAGTACCTAAATAGTACCTTACGCCCGTCATTCATGATTTCAAACATACACACAAATAAACACTTGTTGCTGTAACAACTTTGGACGCCAATGTTCACACCACACCACACTGATCGGATCGGTGCTCAGATCGGGTACACGTACACTTGTCAACAGCGTGTCCGTATACCCTTTGATGATCAGGGAAAAACCGACTCGAGGTGGATCGCGACGTTTTCACACCTCCGCCGCGGAAGCAGCAGCGCTGAATCGCTACACTAATGCCGCGGCGGACTGCTTCCACACACGCCGCGGATCGAGTAGCGGACGCGGTGCGTGCTTGTAGCGGCCAGTTGTTGCAATCGAAGCAAAATGTCGTCTCTGTCGGAGTCCGAGGAGGGCAAAAAATATTGTGTTCTTTAGCATTTAAAAACACCCTCGAATTTGGGTGCACGACATAAGTTAAAAGATGAAAAACCTAGGCGAAAACAAATTAATACAAAAAGCTAGTCTCATGAAGCTTTTATGCAGTTTTTTGGCAAAAATAAAGAAAGTATAATCAATTTGCTTATTTAAAACGTAGTTTTAATACAACCAAAAAATAAATAATCCCAGGGTGTGATTTTTAAAATGGAAATATACCAATATACGTAAAATTTAAGTTATTTTATTGGCTACCCGTTTTGATCTTAAATAAGCAAACTGACCTTATTTTAGTCTTATTTTTGTATTTTTTATTTTATAATTTACGTAGACGGGTTTTTTGTTTCTTATTTTTTTGTATTATTGTGGTCTGGATGACTATCTAAATATATAATCGGCCTATTCCTGACCTCTTTAATAAGTTTTCTGTAAATTCAATGCCCATTTTTTACTAAAATTAACTATTCCGCTAAGAAAAAGCTGTCGACAGCCACAGATCGTCCGTCGTGGTACTGCGGTACAGTGGCGGACTGGCGGATCCTACGCGGAGATGTGCACGGCGTCTAGAAAGAGCGGCGGCACCGCGGCGGTATTCCGTGCGAGAGAGATAGAACTATAGTCGACTCAACGCGTTAGTGCAGGCCATGAACAGGCATTTCCGCGAATGATTCGTACGTCGTACAACGGACAAACGATTGCGGATGTTCAGCGTTACCGCTATTTCCAATTCGCGGCGGAGGTGTGAAAACAGCCTCAAATCGTAACTGCGTATCATGAAAACAAGTCCATACTTACCGATGTTGATACGCGTATCCGATCGCGAGTGTGTGGGGACTTTAATAAACGCGTATCAACATGCGATCCAGCAAGCGATCAGATACGGCGCGTAGCATGATCGCGATCTTTTTGCGTCCACAGTCACTAACGATCATGATACGCGTCGGTGCTACGCGACGGAGATACGATACGCTGAAATGATACAAGTGTGGACCGAGCTTTACACGCAGTGACCGCCAATTTTGCGGTTTAGGCAAATTAGCGACAATGGCTGAAACAGAAAGCCATAAACTTGCGAAGCATTTACCCAATAGATCTTGCAGATGATCTGCAAGATGAATGCGTTCTTTAAAAAAAATCCTTTTATGTAAGTATATTTTCTAAATAAATTATTTGTACCTATTGTTTTTCACTTTTATTTTGGAAAAAAAAAAATTGCCGCCTTGTAAGGGGCGGCAAAACCCAGTGGCCCAGGGCGCAATTTTTTTAAATACGCCTCTGATTCAGGACATTCGATGTACTGGTTAAAGTTTAATCTGGCTGACTAAAGCCGTTAAAGAATAAAGAATAGTTTATTGCAGAGCCCGCCAAGTAGCGCATTGCCGGACGAGTCAGTTAGAAGGCTGAGCGAAGAATAATAATAATAATATATAATGCTTTTCTCAAACAGCGAGGAAATACGTAAGGTCAGTCGGGGCAAGTGCGCCAGGATGGGGTAAGTGCGCATAACAAATATATCGAAACCTATAAATATTACTCAACTATTAGTTGGCTGTTTACAAGGCATAGCGGCGAAATAAATTTAGGCGCACTTACCCCATGGAAGTTGTACTTATTACCTCCATGGATTTGTCAGTTTCTAGAGGTGTCTCAAATAGGAAGCGAATTAAAAAAAAAACACACGACAATAATGTTTTTGCTGGCCAAGGTCGGCAAACACGAACATTTCCGAGCATGTTTGAGAAAAGGTTACTTACCTGGTATTGCAATGAAATAACGAACATAGGCCAGTTACAAACAGTTGTACTTATTACCTCCATGGATTTGTGAGTTTCGGGGCAAGTGCGCCTAACATAAATATATCGAAACCTATAAATATTACTCAACTAGTAGTTGGCTGTTTACAAGGCATAGGGGCGAAATAAATTTAGGCGCACTTACCCCATGGAAGTTGTACTTATTACCTCCATGGATTTGTCAGTTTCTAGAGGTGTCTCAAATAGGAAGCGAATTAAAAAAAAAACACACGACAATAATGTTTTTGCTGGCCAAGGTCGGCAAACACGAACATTTCCGAGCATGTTTGAGAAAAGGTTACTTACCTGGTATTGCAATGAAATAACGAACATAGGCCAGTTACAAAAGGTAACAGGCGGTTCCAAACGACTCACTTTCCAAACCGACACGCAAAATAAGTAGCCCTTTTGGAAATGTGACTATATTAAATGAAGCATTAAATGTTTCGTTGAACAAATGTGGCGTATATTTTTTAGTAAACGGCACCATTTGGCACTAAAGAAATAAGTCAAAAACGAGCACGAAAAAACTACTTATCTATTTATGCGGTATCTATCGCGGGCGAGTATCTCAGTAATGGGATATTTACGGGCGGTTTAGTCACCTCCGGACACATTACGGGCGACGGCTCCGCGCCGGTTTATATCGCTTCGTCCATAACTCATCACTTCGGGAAACTCGCGCAACAATTTTACAATTTCTTATTCAGTGGGCCGAAAGCGATTGACGCTATTCGCTAAATAGCCGTAGGATTTCATCAGGAATATATTTTAATTAATTATTCATCATCATCATCATTTCAGCCAAAAGACGTCCACTGCTGGACATAGGCCTCCCCCAAGGCGCGCCACTCAGACCAGTATTGTGCCACTAGCATCCACCGCGTTCTCGCGACATTTGCAAGGTCGTCACTCCATCTTGTTGGAGGTTCGCGGTTCGCGGACGCCACTCGAGAATTTTCCGGCCCCATTAGGGCCCAGTGCAGCAGACTTCACACATATCCTTGAATTCCATCACAGACTTGAATCACATGCAGGTTTCCTCACGACGTTTACTTCTGCCCAAAAGCTCAGTGATAAATTCAAATCGAATTTCGCACATAAGTAAATTCACCTTAGATGTGCGAGCCGGATTCGAACCCCCGACCCTCTGCATGAGAGGCGGTAGATCAAACCAATAAGCTAACACGGCTATTTTCAGAGTAGTTGAACAATTAATAAAGGCATTTACATAAAAAAACCATGTACACATCTACTGAGTAGGTAAAGTAACGTAGAGATTGATGAAAAGCAATAGTACATTATTGCCGTGGCCGGGAAAGTAGGTCTTTGCAGGCTGAGTACTGGTTTAAAGGGCCGAGGCTTCGCCGAGGCCCTTTAATATGTACGAAGCCTGCAAAGCCTTTCACGTGCCGAGGCTTATATAGTGCTTTTCTCAAAAATGAAAAAAAACCTTGATATTAGGTATTCATAATAATCATAATACAGCATTGACACGCACGCAAAGGTAGTCAAGTACTTACAACAAATCCAATGGAACGCCAGTCTTATTTCGTATTCACCGATATTTGACTTTAACAGACACACTAACACGGCAAGTTAAAAACTCGCATGTAGATTTCTCGTTTTTTATAAAAATTAAGACCTTTTATTAATTTTTAAACCAAACTAGTAAACTATTTTCATGAAATTTAGCTAAATAAATCTGATACAAGACAAGAACTCCCGCTCTTTATGGATCGTTCTTTTTTTAAATTCCGTTCTGAAATACATTGCGCTGTTTCAGACACGGATAAAAACGTTTGGTTTCGCGTCAATTGACAGATACAGAACATGCAGACTTGGCTGTTTGGGAATTCCTTCGCGTATTTATCAGTTTAAAAAAAAAGTACCTGTACGATAATGAAATTTCATACGACATTCCCTGCGCTTATACATGCCGCGGAAGTAAATTCATACAAATTTCCGGGGCATGCAGTTGAGTTTTTTTTTTTTTATTTTTGACTGATCGTCAATGACGCACTTCGCAGTCTGATAGAAAGCAGACAATGACGAGTTTCCCGGCCATTTTTGAGAAAAACTTCTACCTAGTGCTACGAAACTTTGCTACGCCCCGTAGCGTTCGTAGCGGTGTAGCGAATGCGATCGACATGTTAGAACGCAGGTACCCTATCAAGTGTCTACGTGGAAATCGGCACTAATTGGGATTCATGTACGTAACTATGCATATTGTATGCCTTGACGTTGTAAGTCATAATTTATTAGGGACGGAATGAAGGAAGTAAGGTAATAATTTTTTTTAATATTTATTTTCGAATAACTTTGATTGAAAACTACTCGAAATCGAATCGGAAACAAGTTTTCTTTATTCTTTGAATCAACACACATAATTTCACGAGAATCGGTTGAGAAATGCGAGCTGTAGACAACAAACAAAATCCTGAAGTCTGGACATACAAAAAAGCTTTTTGACCAAGTTGACTTCGCTCGGTCGGTCAATTAGGTATGTCCAAATACAATTGATCTATTATAAGTAAGAATTCACAATCAGCCGAAGAAAAATGGTCCGTCAAAATGGGTGTCCGAACAACTCGGGCACCCGTTTGGCGCTCAGTAAATTTGACACTTAAGTCTTAAAGTGTTAGGTTTACTTTTGTATAAAATATTTATCTTGACACATATTATAAAGAGGCGTTATTAACATTGGAACGTATTTTCTAATGTCAGTTTGTTCCATATATTTTGACATATTCTGTTAGGCACTGTTCGTTCATATGATATTATAAGTCAATGCCAAATACCTACTAAAGCTCTCTAATGGTGACGTCACGAGACGACAGTGAGACTGCGCAGCCTCAGCATGTACTAATAGGTTAATTAAAGCGATGAGTAGCCAAAGGACCCAGTCATTAGTGGCTAGCATGCTAGTTAACCATCTACCGGCAGTCAAACGCGTGATCTACCGGAAACACATCCACTTCATGAGGACACTCGCTTCGGTCCTTATTTCAGTAGACATGAGGTCTAATTTGGGTAACACACGCGTCGCCGTGAATTGAAGATCTGAAGCTAAGCCAAATTAGCTTCAGGCGGAGACAATATAAATTAACTGTAAAGTACTTTTAAATTCTTGTACTATGGACGTTCATGGGAGAAGACACTAATATTGAAGAGGTCGAGGAAAGTGTTTGGTGTATTAAAGTACTACGATAAATCCATGATCAAACTTATGGCAGATTGCCTTAGCAGTGCTGATATTAATATAAAGTATCTAAGTACCTACCTGGGTGAATGAGCTTTACTCAGGAGAAAATTTCTAAAGATGAGTTTTCCCAGATATTAGACCTAGCTAGATCGATTTATCGCCCCCTTTATAGGTACTGAATTTGGTGCAAATCGGTACAGCCGTATATGAGATCGTTTGTAAAAATAAATAAAGACATTAGTACATTATTGCAGAGGCCGCCAAGTAGCGCATTGCCGGACGAGTCAGTTAGAAGGCTGAGCGAAGCGAAGCCTTCTATTAGTACGAGTCCGGCAATCGCAATTGCGGCCGAGGTATATATAATGCTTTTCTCAAACAGCGAGGAAATACGTAAGGTCAGTCGGGGCAAGTGCGCCAGGATGGGGTAAGTGCGCCTAACATAAATATATCGAAACCTATAAATATTACTCAACTAGTAGTTGGCAGTTTACAAGGCATAGAGGCGAAATAAATTTAGGCGCACTTACCCCACATCAGTATTTACTACTTCCATGATCGTGGATGATTTGGCCATGGAAGTTGTACTTATTACCTCCATGGATTTGTCAGTTTCTCTACAGAGGTGTCTCAAATAGCAAGCGAATTAAAAAAAAAATACACACACGACAATAATGTTTTTGCTGGCCAAGGCCGGCAATGGACGGCCTCGCGTCTTCTTTTTTTGAAAGTAAAACGAACATTTCCGAGCATGTTTGAGAAAAAATACTTATACATTAGTAGGGCGTATAATACAAGTTTAGGATTTAACTCTTTCTATGTTTTGTTTTTTATATTTTCACTCTTTCTCGCTGTAACGACTGAATCTGTTTTGTTGAAATTTGGTTTTGAATATAAAGTATGGATGGAAATTACACATGGAAACTTTTATCTTGACAAAATAAAAAATAAAAAAGACGCGAACAAAGTCGCCTTAATACAGAATAAAATCATATCACTATTCGATATTTTGCTTCTAACCAAAAGTATATTGAAAAAAATTCATGGAAATATGCTGCATCTATACATACCTACAGCAGAGCAGCGCCCTCATTGAAACCAATTGAGTAAATAGGATTTGATTCACCAATAGGTGTTCGTACGTGCGCGGAATGCTCAAGAGCAGCGCAGCTACCGACACACAGCTAGGCGAAAACGTCTTATGTCCTAAGGCCCTACAAACTATTCTGCACTCTTATAAACTCAGCAAACTAGGTACCTACATAAATCCACGAAAATTCAAGCGAGCTGTGGGTCGTTGATAGTCTAAACATTTGCTAACGTGCTTTTACTAAATATGCTTTTTTAAAGAAGATTTAAATATAACATACCAGAAATTTGGTTGTAGCGTGTCCTCAGGAACAGTGCGTGTTTCCGGGATCAAAAGCCTATGTCCTTCCCCAGGACCTACTAAATTTCTATCTCCATACTAAATTTCATCTGAATTGGTCCAGCGGTTTAAGCTTGCATTGCTATAATTAACAGAGTTATTTTCGCATTTACATTAAATATTTGTATGGATATAAGTATACATACAAAGGGCTCTATTCGAAACTTAACATAGAGAATCTCCCTTTCCCTAGTTAACGTTTCGAATAGAGCCCAAGGCTATGGAATCGGGTTAGTAGGTACTGTAATGAGCAGGTACATTTCCTCATTAATTAATTTTTCCCACAAACAAAAGGAGTCCTTTTATGATTCCAGTCAATGCGTTCTCTCATAAAACAATATTCTATATAAAAAGAACCTCCGGGCATTAAAAAAATGCAAGATCCTTTATAAAAATCATTTTTCTTTCATAATTAAGTAAAATTCCGTTCGACTAGAAACTATAATTCCATAGTACAGTGGCGCCGCGTGCGGCAGCTCGCGTAAGTTGATGCTCCAGTGTCGGGCGGGAACCAACTGTCGCACTATTTAAAGTCAAGCATAACTCTTTACTAGACGAAAACTATCGTCTACTCTATTTACTTCTTGAGATTTCATCGACTAAGTACTTCTTCGATTCACTTTAAAGGAACGGCAAAGTTGTATCGATAATTATTTGTCTTCGCATTTACTTAATGACTTCAAAGTCCAAGCATTGAATAGAATCCTCAGAAAGTCACTTGTGCCGGCTCGTAGCATGCAGTGCATGCAGATATCGAGTGCGCGGGTATGTAAATGTCTTCTGTATCGGACTCGCCTTAGCCTTATATAAATCCTGAATGGAGGTCCGCCCGCCTGGACAAAAGGAGTAACTTGCAGACAACAAGCTGAATCTCATTATAGGAGGCAAACAAGAAAACTCCGACTCAAAGAGTAGAGCTCCCGCTTTGCATTTTTCAAAATCAAATCCTTTAGTTCACTGGCTCCGTCATAATACGTCATATAACAACTGTTATACGTAGATGATGTTTTATGCCGCTTTATAGTCTATCTATGCTAATCTTTTTTTAACCGACTTCAAAAAAAGGAGGAGGTTCTCAATTCGTCGGAAGCCTTTTTTATTGTTAACAACAATAAAACTTGTGCGATTACAAGTTAGGTACTTTCGTGAACGTATTCTCGAATAATTTCAGCATATTTACATTCAGAGTAAATATGAGAAATATATACGTAACGCCGCTAAAGCAAGTAGCAAGAAGTAGGTCAGATATAATGAGATCTTGTTTATTTTATTTTCCGTCACGTACGGCTGATACGTGAACTTGAGGCGGAGCTTGGATATTAATCTTTTTTTACTTCTGCTTAAAAAGTTAGTCATAATACCTTAACAAAGCAGGACTTAAAGTATAGTTTTAAGCTCTAGGGTAATGGACGTGTATTCATAATGTAGAATACACGACGACGAACCTGAGAGAGATAGGTTTGCGCTGTTGCAGTAGCTGCATACATATGGCTGAACAAAGGCTGAACGCATCAAATCAATGACGTGAGGAAAAAATACCTCATATTTTTGAAGTAAGTACCGAACAAAACAAGCACGAAAACGACCTTTCAAAAAGTTGCTTGAACGCCTAATCTCGAATTTATTTCTTGTTTGTTGCCACAATTTTGCGATTTTTTATTAGTGTTGTAAGGAAAAAATATTCTTGTGTATTAATTACACCAGATAAGGTTGATTTGATGCTAATATTATTACTAGCCGATGCCCGCGAACTTCGTTCCGCGTGGACTTAGAATTTGCTTGTTGCTTGGCGACACGTTTTTATCTTTAATTGTCATTATACTATACTTTCAGTGAGAGCGTGTTTCCTTGATATCCATTTCTCCATTACCTTGTCTTTAAACCAGCCCTACAGCCCCGGTCCGTAACTACCGATGATACTATACATATAGACAGTTGTAGTTGTATTGAAAATTTGTTTTGACACGTGGGAAACCCGTCTCCGTGGAAATATCGGAATAAAAAGTCCTATATTATTGCCCGGATCTCAACCCATCTCTATACCAAGTTTCATCCAAATCGGTTCACTCGTTGCGACGTAAAGGAAGAACAAACAGACAAACAAACACACTTTCGCATTTATAATATTAGTATGGATTGCCGCCAAAATATGGCAGTATTTGTTTATATTTTAGAAAAAAAAGAAAATCAAGAAGCTTTCAAAACTGCAAATAGAAAATATTTACAAATAAAATGGAAGATAAGTCCTTTTTAAATTGAGATATTTTTGTTTATCTTAAATCATTAATTACCTATTAAACCTATCTAGGTAGTACTCATAGTTTACTTCATACAGTATGTAGTAAGGTGAGGTTATTAAATTGAAGTCGTGCCTAATTGTTGAAATCCATACTATATTATAATGTGAAAGTAAAGTTCTTTAGTTTGTCCTTTCTTCATGTAGAAACATCGATTTTCATGAAATTTGGTACGACGGCTAACGGTTACAACTATGTGAATAAAAAAGGCTATAAAAAAACAATCAAGACTTCAACGACCGTAACTTTGAAACTAAACTAAAGGCTGAAAGGGTATAGCCGGGTAAGTATGGCCAAACTGCCCTTAGCGAAAAAATTAATTTCCTTTTACTGGATTATTAACCTTTACATATGAAGTGTTTTCACCAAAAATTAAGCCTCAAATCATTCAGGTTAAAAAGAAAAACGCATAAAAAGAAATAACATTTTTATTTTATTTTAGCCAAAGTACTGATCCCATTTCTTTGTAATTTGGATATGTTGTAGATAAAATTAAGGTCGCTTTCCAAAAAATAAAAAAATGAATTATCACTATAAAAAAAAATGAAAAAAAATGAGTAAATAATTTAAAAAAAAAAAAAAATAGGTACGAGATTGCGGCAATTACCTAATTTACATATTTTATGTAGAATTTAACAACGTTTAACATATATTTTTTTTAATAACTAAAATCGGGATTAACGGTGTGAAAAATTCGAATTTGTGACATCCCATACATTATTTTCAAACAATACATAACTTCTACGCATTACACTATGAAGTTATATTCCCAACAATCCCAATGCATTTTGAATTTGGAACGCGACTTATTTTACTGAGTGCGGACCTTAATAAAATCCGTGGCTGTATGCGGCTAGGGATTAGGCATTAAGAGGATAAAAAAAAGGCGAGAACGGGAGAATGGATCGAATTTTATTTTATACTGAGCGTTAACGAATAACGATTTCAAGATGTCTGTTCCTTCGTTGAATAAATATGAACCAATAAAAAAACTTTTTTCGAAAAAAATACCACGTGAAATCGTTGTATAATATTTGTCTACAACTACGAAGATACGTGACACAGTATTTCGAAGAAGAAAGTCATTACTCCTTGGCGGAAAATGTAGGAAGCCGTGGTGGCCTAGTGGTTCGACCTACCGCCGGCTCGCACCTCTAAGATTACTTAATGTGCGAAATTCAATTTGAATTTACCACAGAGATTTTCGGTGAAGAAAAACATCGTGAGGAAACCTGCATGCATCTGCGAAGTAATTCAAAGATGTGTGTGAAGTCCCCAATCCGCACTGGGCCCGAGTGGGGACTATAGCCCAAACCCTCTCGTGATGAGAGGAGGCCTGTGCCCAGCAGTGGGCGCAAATAGGCTGCAGTAGTAGTAGTAGTAAGCAATCGTTTGTGATTAAGCAGCATTCGTAGGAATTATGCCTCTTTACTGCCGTTTAACTGGCTTTTAGCTTTGGTATAAGTAGAAGAAAAAGGTTGGCTCAGAAAAAAAATTCCTTTCCGTGATTTTTCGTCCACTGATATCCTGGACTTTCCACAATTGACAGAAGCTGAAATGAAGCTTCTCTTTACTGGCAGTTACCAGTTTGGCCAAGCAATATCTTACTTAGCCGAGATACTGGATGAGAGCGGCAATCTAAATGTCGCTTACGTTAAAGATGCGACAAAAATACAAGTGCATTCTCGGCACATTTCGAAAAGGATCTACAAATGCTTCATTAAATATGCTCCAAACTCTACAGGGATAGACGCCATAGAACAACACTTTTGTGAATGTGCCAATGGTCTTAGAACCGTGGGATGTTGCTCACACAGCTATAATATATTTTTTGTCTTTCGGTAGATTTTTATCAAAAATTACACGGCCGAATGCAATAAACTAACTACGCTTTTTAAAAATGACGGCTTAAATGTGACTACGAGTATCCAATCAGATAGTGGTGATGATTGAGGACTAATTTTATTTAAAGTTTGTATCATTAAAAGTTATGAATTTAATATTTACAGTGTGTATTATTTAATTCAGAAACAAGTTTTGTTGTAATAGGTAATGAGGTAATATGTATGTATACACTACCTTAATATAGGGGCAATAAGGTCGTCTATACATATTATTAGCACTTTTTTCGTATCGAAGTTTTCAGATGTGAGTGTACGTATACGTACTAGTTATTAAAAGTTAGTGTCTTTAAAGTGCTCTGATTTTATACGAAAAATATTATTTTGGTAAATGAACTAAAATTACGCCGTCTGTGATATTGCTACAATTTGAATCGCTGATACAACTGCAAAATAATACAAATATATGTATGGGAAAATGCGTACCCCGCAGCCGTATATATAGCCACAAAAGCAATTTATAGTGCAAAACGTCACATTCTAAATTCAAATTCGTTAAGATTGCGTTCGAAATATACTTCATCGTCAACTTGGTTTTGCTTGTATGAAGAGAAAGTGTTATGGGTTGTCACAAATTCAAATTTTTCACACCGTTAATCCCGATTTTAGTTATTGAAAAAAATATATGTTAAACGTTGTTAAATTCTACATAAAATATGTAAATAAGGTAATTGTCGCAATCTCGTACCTATTTTTTTTATTTTTTTAAAAATTGTTTACTCATTTTTTTTCAATTTTTTTTAAAGTGATAATTATTTTTTTTATTTTTTAGAAAGCGACCTTAATTGTATTTACAACATATCCAAATTACAAAGAAATCGGATCAGTACTTTGGCTAAAATAAAATAAAAATGTTATTTCTTTTTATGCGTTTTTCTTTTTAACCTGAATGATTTGAGGCTTAATTTTTGGTGAAAACACTACATATGTAAAGGTTAATAATCCAGTAAAAGGAAATTATTTTTTTCGCTAAGGGCAGTTTGGCCATACTTACCCGGCTATACCCTTTAACATGTAACTTCCGTAGGAGTACCCTATGAGAGGATTTCTCGAAATTCCTACGGGAACGGCAAAAAGTTTTTGTATTATTTATTTACTCGCTGTTGAAGTAAAAAAGAGACTGTAAAATTTAGGGCTAAAAACTTTAATGCCCCTCGTAAATGCTTCGCTCGGGCAAATAAAAATCTCGTGACAGCCATAGCTCACCTTAGCCCCTTGTTATACAAACTACTATTAATCATGTGGCTTTACTGTGGTTGCCAGGGATAAAGATTCTCAAAATAGAATCGAAGAAATAAAAACCAGCCAAGAAGCGAGTTAAACTCGCGTGGAGAGGGTTCCGACCCTTGATTATATTCAATGACGTCATTTTGAAACCGTTTCACAGGATAAGCTCTTTTATATGATAGATTTCCAATACCATGGACTTCTTAATAATTTTCCTGTAATCTATAGGTATAACTATCAATAACTATCCACCTTATTTTTTCCAAAATTTTAGGTCCAGTAGTTTCGGAGATAAGGGGGGATGGTCATTTTTTGCCTATTTTCTTAAATAACTCGAAAAGTATTGACCAAAAAAGAAATAAAAAAAAATATATTTGATATCCTCATAAGAAGAACTTTCATTTGATATGTCACACGATATAGTTTGAGAAACTTCATTAATATTTTTTTCAAATTTAGCCCCCAAAAGTAGGGTCTATGTTTAAAATTCATTTATTTTCGTTACACGTCCGTCTTTGGGTCACAAACTTATATATACGTACCAAATTTCAACTTAATCGGTCCAGTAGTTTCGGAAAAAATCGACTGTGACAGACGGAAGGACAGACACATGAGTGATCCTATAAGTGTTCCGTTTTTACCTCTTGAAGTTCGGAACCCTAAAAATATATGTAAAAATTTGGCAATCAGTGAAGTACTGAAACAAAATAAAAATAAATTCTATCTAAAAAAGTCTTAATCAGGTTCAATGAGGGGTTTAAGAAACGTTCGCCGAAATTAATTTTAGCCGTGATTTTAAATCGGGATCCGCTCCCCTCATCAATTCTGATAGAAAGCTAATTTACTGCATTTGTTTCGCATTTTAATTAAAAGCGCTTTTACTTACTGCTTTAGATTTATAACGAGTTCATTACAAAGTTGGAGAAATAAGCCAATCATTTCGTAGATTTGATTGAGCAATAAGATTGTACCTGCAGCTTTTATATTAATTAAAATGAATGTATTTTCTGAGGGCGGGTAATAGTTATTTGTGCAACAAGAGAGCAAAATTGTTTTTTGCTTCGAGTGCCATGTTTGAGTCCTGAGCTAGCGAAAGATTCTATAGTTGAATCACGAGCGTCTAGCGAGTGATTCTAATTTAGAATCTTGAGCTTAGCGAAGGACTCAAAGGCACGAGAAGTAAAAGAAATTGCTCTCGAGTAGCACATACAATTTTTTACCTCAGTAGCGAGGACACATAAAAGTACCTACTTACTAACTAAAAAGAATACTTACATCACGAAAAATATTAAATAACATTTCTTCTTCACACCTTTAACTCAAATTATTACTTGAATTTCATGTTTTAAAAGAATTACTTAAACGCATTCACTGCCACTTCTTTTTACGAACTTTCGCCAGGTGCCACATTTGTCATTAAGGGAACATTGCAACGCACATGTGCGTTCGAGGCACTGCGGGAAAGTCAGCAAAACGCATATATGCGTTGGTGGCAGTGAATGCCTTAAAGTTAGTCGTGGAAAATTAAGAAGAAAGACATGATTTGACATGAAAGAATGGCGGCAATTTTCTAAACGTATGATCGGAAACTAGTACAAGATAAATTTCGAATTTATTCGGTAATATTTGAAAACTTTTAGTTTACTTTAAATTAAAACTTTAGTCTAAAATGATTACAAATATAAGTCAATTTAAACATTGCAAGATTTTCAGAAGGTAAAATAAACGTATAATTTTACGCGTTGCGCGTATCCGAACGTTTCTTGTTCAGTTTTTTTTTCTACGAAAATAGATGCGCTCGCTATAATTCTCCTTCTTTTCTTAAAGAAATGAAAAGAAGAGAGCTAACAAAATTGAGATAGTTCGAATTTTAGTATAAGACTAGCTTCTGCCCGCGACTTCGTCCGCGTGGAATTTGTTAATAGCCTTCCCGCGAGAACTATGCATTTCCTCGGGATAAAAAGTAGCCTATATGTTGACCAGTGTTATAAACTACCCCCATACCAAATTTTGTTTCAATCCGTAGTAGTATGTAAGTTACTGCTTCTGGCACACGGTTTCAGAACCCTGCGGAGCAGAAAATTTTCATGTTTTTTTTTACTTTGTCTTGAAAAAAACAAAACGATTTTGATTTATGAAGGTTTTTTTGTATGTTTTTCTAAGTAGTTTTTTTTTTAAGTGGACTGTTCTCACAGGTTTTTTAGTTTGTTGATTTATGGCCGTGCACTATACAATGCAGGTAGAGACATGTGTTTCTTATGTGACAGGTGCATTTCATTGGTTCTGTTTTTTTTTTTCCCATCGCTTTTTTTTCTAAGTACTACGAATTTTTTGATCGTTTATTTTATTCAATAGCACCGCACGTTTTTTGGTATTTCTCGCAGTAAAGCTATTACGATATATCATTGAAAAATTTATGTGGGTTGGGAGAATGAAAAGAACATAAGTAAAATTGAAAAAATACGTTTGTTGATTTGTGACCACCGGCTATACAATGCAGATACACCTTACGTGTCAGGTGCGTTCTATTGTTGTTTTTATAAGCATTCTTAGAATTTATAATCGGTAGTTTTGGCTTTTTCTCACGGTAAAGGTATTCACACGCTCTGAGAGTATGAAAATACAGATAAATATCCGCATTTATTATCAAATGTCATGTCCTATTGAAGATTATAATTAAAACGAAATAAAGCTAAGCAGATTCAAACTGGTTAGTACGTGTCGTTTGGTGCCACAAACAGATGTTTCTTTGCAGGTTGAAACACGTCCCGTTTATTTTATCATATAGGCACTGCGTTATGAAAACTGGTTACGACTTGTCGCTTTATACCACGAGCAGGTGTTGGTGTTCTATTCAACATTTTTTTGTCTTATCTACGACATATATGAGCGTGTAGGGTGTGTATGTGTGAGTGTGTGCGTGTTCTCAATAAAAGCGGAACCCCGACAGACAGCGCCATCATTCGTTCAGATTGCTTCGTCCACATAATAGTAACAACGGTGCTTGAAGTGATTAAATTTATCATAGTACATATTGTACGTGTAGTACATTGTTGTGGGTTTTAAGTTCTAAACGGTGTGTCTACGTCTTAGACTGCTGCGTGCTGCTGCCACGAGTTAAAATGGAGGTAAGTTTCAAAACTATGTACATACACCAAACATTGTCTGTTTTCTATTTGTATAAAACCTCTCATGGATTTTTTTCTGTTTGTTTTAGATATTAAACGAGAACTCTATTGATTACCCAATAAAAAATTATTATTACAGTAATTTGACTGATGATGAAGGCCAAGATATTGAACCACCTAAAATCCAAGCCCAAAAACGAACCAACAACATAGATGTATTTTTTGATAAGCCCAGAAAGAGGCAGGCTACGGAATACTCATCTACTGTTGCTCAATCTGCAAATGGAGGTACAAATTATATATCTTGTCGAGTAGATGATGTCTCAAAGAGCACTCATCTTGTTAAAATCGATGTCTACGATTTGAAAAAGCTACGTGGTATTCCAAATGATCAACACTGGAAATTTGCGGACACTAGAATCAAATACTACACTAAGTGCGAAGACGATGACTATTATTCCAACACAAAAGAATTAATTTACAAGATTACAAAACATATTGCAACTAAAAACGATTGCAAAAAATATTTCATCGATGGAAAGAAAAAAGCCATAACTTAAAACCCAAGCCCACCCACATGGCGCCCTTTCCCCCACCGACTGACAACTGAATTTTATCTATATAAGCAACACAGAACGAGCCACACCGCATCGATATCAAAAACCGTGGAAGTCGTGCAATACCAATATGGATCTTCAAAACTCGCTTTATGACGAAGAGCTGTACAACCGTTGCGAGGACCTCTCGGATCTGAATAACTCATTTTTCGATGAATATTTGTGTGAACTATGCGATTGCATTGAAATGTGGCATCTACAATCAAACGGATATTCACCAGCTACGCAGGCGCCATATTTACCAGTAAATTATTCGGGAAATCCTCTCCTGCTAGAGTGGGAATGTGAAGAAGACGCAGAGATGTATGATATTGAGACAGTTTCTCTCAGTAATGATGTATACGAACCTTTACATCATCATGATTATCATGAATTGTGTTTTACACCTGTATCACGAGATGACGAATGCATAATGCAGTGGGAAATATAAAGAAATGCTGTACTAAGACTAAGGACTTTCTGTGTAAACAGTCTTAGTGTGTGTGTGTGTGTGTACATGTAAACTTCAACTGCTACTACTTTTTATCTTAACTTTTGTTTTCAATATAAGTGTTTGTATGACTTTTGTAAATGTGTTGTCATGTATTTAAAATGCTCAATAAAATCGTTTATCGCTTCTCTTGCATTTTTATTCTGTGTTTATCCATGTATAAGTTAACTAAGGATAATGAAGATAAAGTAAAGACATACGTATTGAAAAACATTCATTTATTTAAAAAAAATCGATCGAAACATGTTTCTTACGATAAAATCATTGCATAGAGTATTTTCAGAAAATATACTCAAATAATCAAACATCGTTTTACCTTTAAACTTAAAATATATATATACTAAACAGTATTCACCACAAACTGAAGTAAAATGGTTCTGAATTGATACATTGTTGTAAACCCATTTCTTTGTATTTCTTTTTAAAAACAACTTGTGATAGCCAGAAGGCTTTCTCCCAAATGAATCAAAGTATTCACCATTACCATTAACATCAATATGAATTGCCACCCAGTGAGAACCAGGTTTTGAGTCAGGATCCAAATTGCTTATGATATAAACTGGAAGATTTACAAAAAAAGGGATTCTGTTTGCTGGGAAAACATTTGATTCAATCCCAGGGTAAATTTGTTTCATACATAATTTCAATTCCTCTGTATCCATTTCAAATTATTGCAGCTAGTCATGAGCCTGTTACTGAGACTTGGAAAACAGTGATACAATGTCTCATAAACCTATGTTTATATGCTCAATTTAACTGTTATAATCTACACGATGTTTATTGATTTCGATTATATTATCAAACTCTGCATAAACGATGCAATTTACAGTTGTAGTAAGGGCGCTTTCAAACCGAACTTCTAACCTCACACTGCCATGCCTAACTAGATTCCAGTGAGTAGTAGAACTCGCCGATAAATCAGGTGTTAAATCAAAACACATTAAACAATATCCATTTCCATAATCCTCTCTATTAATTGAGTTACCCTCATTATGAAAATGAATACCGGTTCCAGAAAACAGCGTATGATATGTTGATACCATTAACCCAGTACTGAAAGATGGTTGTAATGTTTTTGAAGGAATTTGATGGCCATCTACATACAAACTAAATAAGTTCATAGTGTGGTGGTGAAAGTTAAAAGGGTTATGTTTTAAATTACCATTAAATGCTGTGTTGTCAACAAAACCTATAATACATCTTTTTGGAACTTGACCAAGAAATATATTGTCAAGTGTTTTTCCTTGCACTCCCGATGGTATAGTAAGTACTTTGACTTCCGCTCTTGTGATGGGATATTTTGCAGTCGTTGAAGCTAAAACCTTTTGATGTGCAAGTAAAACACTTGGATTTATTTTTGTCCTTCTAATTATTAAACTTGCATCTGTTATTCGTACTTTGAGTTTTTTATCTTGACTGCACATGAGATTAAATGACTCTTTTGACCGTACTAATTTAACACGGACTTCGACGCCATTTATTAAAAACTTTTCTTGGTTAAAAATATCACCGTGTAAGTGACCAATCATTTCAACTTCCTTACTATCTTTTATGAATGCTTCTCTTTTGACCCATCCTTTGTTAGTAGTATCGTTTGCATCCATATGACTGGCAGTATCTTCGTACCATAGTCCGCATGTAAGGTGAGAGCCTTTTGCTGCTGGTCCATAATTTAGTAAAGTTTCCATATATGCACGGTAGGCATATGTATTATTGGGTGGTGATACAAGTTTTTGATTTAAATATATATCCAACTGGTTAAAAAGTGAATGTAGCCAATTATTTACTGGAGCAACATGCGTGTCTGCTGATTTGATGTGAGTACCGTCTTGATTCAATATTTTGGCTTTGATATGGAGTAAAGTGTGAGACAAGTCAATATAGTCATCGCCTGAACCCGGAACTTGAAATTCAAGCGGTCCATCATCAGTTAATGATGAAATAGGTTTATAATGTATCCACTGTCCATTTTCTATACTTGTTTGTGTTGATGGAAGAGCAAACAAATCTAGTTCTGATTTAGCGCATTCACAAGAATGGTTATGTAAAAAGGACATGGTTTAGTTGGAAAAGATATCGTTAATATTTAATTTCTTTTTTATTCTTTTTGTACCTCTCCCTCGCAAGGCTTTGGGTGCAATGGCACTCTCTAGTCTTTTTCGTTTCATTTTATACCCAGATCCCGACATTAGAGAATCAATTTTTTCATCGGCTTTTCTTTTTAAATTAGCGCTTGCATTCTTAAAACGAGACTTAATGGATTCATCGATAGGGTGTGAGTTCATCATGTCGGACAATAGACCAACACCAGCATTTAAAGCTTCTTTTCCGACTGTTCTAAAACCACTAGATAGTAGAGGAAATACAGATCTAAACAGTCCTCCTAAAAAACTTCCTATACCATGTCCTCGCTGATGAGCAACACCTTTGTAAACAATTCCTACTCCAGAACCAGCTTGATGAGAATAATAATGTTCATATGGACATAAAATATTTCCACGTCTTTGATTCATTTTACGCGTTTAAAATGTAGTTTCACGCATGAGGTTCCAAACTGGAATGGAATCTTTCCACCCGTATGCGTCCTTATATCAATTTCCATAGTATCAAACTCTCTACGCAAAACAGGCATATAATGTGCAGGTGAAAAACCGTGCATTTTGTATGCTCCATATATGTATTTTGTTGGATCAAGTGGTATTATTCTGAGTAGCGAAGTCATAACATCTCCTACCACTTGGGGTTGAACAATATCTGAATATATAAACAATTGCGATGGCAGGCCCAAATATAAATTAGCAGGATATTTTCCAAGTTGACATTGAAGAAGGTTCGTCTGCGGTTTAAAACCGAGTTGTAGGTTTAGTATTGGTGTTGCACGTACGGAGATTATATCTTTATGAAAAGATGTGACCTTGACTAGTTTAGATATTACATCATAACTAAACTTCACTTTGTTTTTTAATAATGGGTTTTCATTAAAAGCAAATATAAACTGATCAATGTCATCATAAGTCGTTGCGGGTATATGAGACTTATATTCAATATTGGAACTCTTTTTTTCGTTTTCCAATGTAACCTTCTTTTTTATGTAGACTACGTTCTCGTGATCTTGGACATTATACATTGAACATGGGTAATGAAACTCTACTAATCCTACAACCCATTCTCCTTCTAATTTTATTGTCTTAGGTAGTTTTGTTAGAAAATTGGCTGTAGTATTTTCAGGATAATATATCATTGAACTGTTGCTCAACAAAGTTAAATAGAAACTATCGTCACTCATATTTCTTCAATAGTAGAAGCAGATATCCAGCTATTAAATTTATTCGGATAACCTTTCCACTTCACAAGTACCTCCTTTCTGTTACCAATTCGTCTCGAACGTATTATTTTATCTATTTTACATGTAGAGGTGGGGTTATAAGTAACTTTCTGTAACTCTTTCGAATAAAACGTGCCAGTGATTGGTTCACCTTCTAAGTCCTTTAAGGTATAGACAATAAGGGGTGATCTGTTGATGATTGACTCGATAACAAATATCTCGTCACTCCAATTCGTTTCATACCCTTTTTGAAATATGTGTTTATATTTGGTTATTCTTACATGATCACCAACATTTAAATTGGTATTTATGAATGTTTTATGACTTTTAAGTCCATTTCTTGGTCTATCATATAAATTAGTCCAAACAGTCATAATATTACTAAAATTAACATCTATCGGACACATTTTTATACTTGAATGGTAACTGTGATTATATGAATACAGGAGGTCTTGTAAAATATCAATGTATTTATAAGTATTTTTATGGGTAAAATAACGCCACATTTTCATTTTTAAAGTTCTTTGAAATCGTTCTACAATACTGGCTTTTATATCAGGATTATTTGTAGTATAGTAGTTTATGTTTTTACCCTTTAAATACATTCTAACCTCTTTGGAAACAAATTCTGTACCTTTATCAGACTGAATATGACGCGGAGTGGCCCTAGCTTCGGTAAATATATTTTCAAAACATTTTTTTACCGTGTCCGAGTCCTTCTTTTTCATAGGTCTAGCGAAAGCATACTTACTGAAGACATCAATAACACACAGAATGTATTTAAAACCATCATTATATTGACTATAAGTCCGCATATCACTTAAATCTACTTGCCAAAGTTCATTATAATTTGACAGGATATATTTGTTCCGTGTAAAACGTCTTTGAACTGGTTTATGTAGTGTATATGTTTCCTGAGACCGTAACCAGTTTTTTACCTGTTCTTTGTTCATTTGACCATGCATTGCCTTAGCTAACTTATCAATACTACTGTAACCCGCTGGATTAGAAACATCATAGTAAATCTTATGGATGTCTAATAAGGGCTCCATCGTTCCCAATCTATTTTCTTTTTGGGTAATTCAGGCGTTTTTCCTGAAATCGGCGTTGATTGTCCTCTTACTTGAATCGATGTTGATCTAGTGTTTTTAGATATTAGAGATTCTCTGGCCCCGTCTGACTGAAGACTATTTATGTATTCAAGGTTAGTTGGGTTACCTATACAATGTGTAGGAACTCCAATGTCTTTTAATACCGAAGCAAATTCTTTCCATCCAGTTGGTTTAGCACGTTTGAGGGGTCTCACAGTGTCACTTATCAAATCAATTATGTTACTTTCTGGGATAACTCGATTATCCACTACTATTTCCCCTCCTTCCTTCCACCAAATCTTCTTTTTATTTTTTACAATATTATCAAGTAAATATTGACCTTTTTTCATGTACGATTTCGGAATTATTTTTATGATGTGAGATGGTGTAAACTGTACAGGGTAAGAATGATTCGAAGAAGCGCTAGTAGCGTCACCTTCATACGATGTTGGATTTAGTAATGTTATATTATTCTCTTTTTCCTCCTTTTTAACCATGGATTTTTCGTAATCATCATGGGAATTATTAATATCCTCAATAATTATTGGTAGCTTAAACGGTTTTCGATCTGTTTCAGTGAAATGCAAAAAACGTTGTAGTGCTTGAGAATACATTGCCCATTTTTCACGATCTTCTACTTTACTATTAAGAATTTTTTGCATTTCTACGTCTAAACGAGTTAAGGAATTCAAAGGTACATTTTCATTGTGTTTGAACTTCTCAATAAAATCTGGTTCTACTAAAATCATCTTTTTCGTGTTCTCCATGTTGATTATGACAATGAGTTTAACAAACTACTTAATACAGCTCCCAGTATAATTGGTAGAAATGCGCCGCCCTTTTGAACTATAATAATCTTCCTTAATTTATGTTTCCCCTTGGAAACTAATTTTCGCAATATATTTTTATGTTTCTTTAATTTAGTTTTTTCTTTATTTTCTAATGGGATTCTTCCCTTTAAAACGTTGTAAATGCATTCACAAATAATATTTATTTCAGCTTCGTCACACGATTTAAGTAAGGCTTTACGATATTTTGGTTTAAGCGTATGTAAAGCTTTAAGTAAATGTTCATGAGTGATCACTCTATCAGGCATCATTTACAACTGACTAAAACCGGATGATTTTTATCGTATTTAAACCCTTTTTTTGGAACGTATATAATACAAAATGTATCAAAGGGAAACACTTTAGTTTTAAAACGACATATATCATCTGTGCTTTGTTTCAAATCGATCATCAGATAACCATGTGCTGACGTAGTTGCATCCTTGTATGCTTCTTCAACAAATTTTGAGTTTTCTGGATAAACTTGTCGAGACAAGTAGCGTATTTGAGTTTTATCTCTGGGATTTTTAAAATAAACAATATAGGTTGTGTTCAAAGATATATCACGTTGTCCTCTCCCTTGATGAAATAAATTTTGTGTTATATAAAAAACACTTAAATTTCTGTGATGACTACCTTTTGTAAATATATCTACAATACGTCCATCTGATTCTCTCATTAAATCATCAATTATAAGAAGTTTGGGTCGCTTCCCATCAAACATATTTAAATCGGGTATACCTTGTACATAATCAATACCACTCAAATTATAAAGTGGTTGCATTTCATCATAACACCACAATACTTGATTAAATTCCACATTACACATTTTTTCTACATTTTTCAAAAAATTTGTCACAAAGTTCGATTTTCCACAACCACTAGGGCCTGCAATAATAGCCGTAAATGGATGAATAAAATGATTCATTGTTAACAATACAACTGTCCTTGCTGTTTAAGGTATGTTTTGAAAATAAAACGAAAATGTTCGAGTACGGATATATATGTATATTATATTATTCCTAATCTAAAAAGATAAAACCATTTAATACTGACATATACATAGGAAATATAAATTGTATGTACGAAATACATTTGTTCCTTTAATTCTAAGGATATAAAACCTAATCATACACATTGATATTGAAGCTATATAAAAACAATATTAACAATACATAGTAAATACCCTAACCATATTCTAAACTCGTAGTTAATCACTGCATATTAAATCTAAACACCTAAAATTAGTAAAAATGTATTAATTTAAACACCTTAATTTATAATGACCCCAAGCGAAAGTATCATTGGAATCTTTACATAGATATCGTTTTGTATCAGAATAAGATAGAGAGACTTTGTTTATTTTTTGAGTAAAAATAGTGTGTTTGATGGAACGAAATCTGTACATTTCAGAAAAAACATTCATTTTTTCATTTAAACAACGCTTGTAGTCACGAATGTGAAACTTGTTAGTGACACATTTATTTACGCCCTTAGCTTTAGCCACTATATTCTCGTCAACGTTTAAGGCATACATTTTTGATCTTAGGCCAACGTATTCTTTCAGGATCAATCCTTTATTTTCATCCTTGAAATAACCTATTTTTTTCTTATTTATACAAGGAAAATCGTAAATATTATTAGGTGCATAATCAGATGTATCAAAGTAATTATTCAAGTCATTTTTTATGTCGCTATAAAAATCCACAGTAAAAATTTGGTATATTAAACTGTCTGTATCTGTATATAATAATTTTACATTATCGACGAATTTATTTTTCATGTATTTGTAGTGGAAGTCATACATCAACGTTTTGGATATGTCCAATATACAGAAACCTAGGTAAATGGGCTTGTTATAAACTAATTTGGTTCTCTTCAACTGTACCGCTGCCAAGCTTTCCGAAAAAATTGAAATGCTGTGGAATTCAGGGCGAGCTATATAACTTTCAATTCCTTTGATTTGTCCTTGATTTGCCCAATGTGTTAATAACTTTACATCAACCCTTTTCTCTATATTTTCCATAGTCTTGCCGAAAACGGCGTTATTCATTAGTTTATAAAAGTCTTTCTCGAAATCCGTTTTTGCACTCGTTCTTAATGTCGTGTTCAAATCAATATACGTTTGAAGCCAGTTACTTTGTTTGAACTTTAGTATTCTATGGATTTTTTTTAAATTTAATCCATTTTCTAAACATTGAATAAGATTTCTGTAGTGTATAATGTATTTTATTTTATCGTTCAAATTCGGGACTAATTTTTTTACTTTACTTTCATCAACTACTATGTGCTCAGCGCAAAATGGAAGATCTGAATGGGAATCGTGCAATAAATCAGGATATTCTAAATCCACTTCTAAAATGTAACCATAATCAGCATCGTTTGAAATTCTGAAATCTGTGGCAGGATCAACCCATTCAAATTCACCAATAGGAAGATGTTGTGACATTGCCCAACCATATAAATTATTGGCATCTAGGTAAATGAGATACGATGACGGTTGATCAGAATCATAATCAGACATGTAATAATTATTTGATTTAGCATATCTATTACTACATTGTGATATACCGCCTCGAAGTCCTTTTTTAATAAATGAAACTTTGTCAAAATCCGTTAAAAGTTCTAGTTCAACTCCAGTTATTTTAAGCATTGCGTCCCAGCTGAGACCAGGTGCAGTAAAATAATTGGCAGCATCGAGACCATAGGTTTCAAGGCACACTGACCGAAAATTCTCAAAGATGTCAGTTAATAGAAGTACGTCTGTTTTTAAATACAAGTTTGAATAGTCCAGCATTGTTTGGCAACCGAAATGATTCCAAACGTTTTGTGCGTGTTGGTAATCCAAATCTGTTATGCAGCTATCTGTTAATGAACTATAAAAATCACTTATACTAGGTAATGATAATGCTTCAAGGCACTCGTACGATTTCATAAACTCATATGGAAATATTCCCTTTTGCTTCAAGAGTTTAAAATCTTCATTACTGGGGTATTGTTTCTTTAGTTCATGAAATTGGTGCTCTTGCAGATTTTTGGCTAAACTATTCAAACTACTCGACATGAACCTGAAGGAATCAACAAATCTTAAAGAAAACCATCTCTGATCAAATTTCAGTTGTTTACTGAATGAAATATATTTTTCTTTATTTTGAGGAATAATATCGATAGCCCCATCCCGGAAATTTAAAGCTTTTACTATGAAATGTGCATCGTAATTGCTGAGATTGTGAAAAAATACTGGAATGTGTGTGGGAGGTGTGAACTTATAATCACAAGATTTATGTGCTACTCCTCGAAATTTTCCCGTATTCCAATCATAACTGAAAACACTTTGAGATCTTAAGTCCTTATCACATATAAAACATTTATTATTGGCTTCAGAAACTTTATCTAAATCGGTCTGATTTAATGGAATTGGATTCTTCCGGAAGCGAATGTATTTATTTAATTTTTCCAAGTCACTATAAAGGTTATCCATAAATACTTTAGCACAATCTGAGCCTGTATATGAACAATACCGAGAAAGACTATCATCAAATGAACACTTAATGAAATAACCGAAACTGTACATTTCATGTTGCTGAATATTTTTGGTATAAGATTTTGATGGATCTGGATCGCAAGATGCTATTGGATTTAAAAATGCCTCAAAATCTGCATATACAACGAAAGGCAATTTAAGCTTTCGTTGGTATTTATCAAAAATAATTCTATCATTTGAAACTTTCTCACCAAACCAATTTGTTTTTGTCTTATCGTTGTTCGGGAGTTGTACAACCACGTGATTACAATCATTTTTTTGATGATTCGTTAACTCTTCATTTGAATAAAATGCTAATAAACAACCATCGCAAATATGAAAACTATAATTAGTTGTTGAAATTTGACGACTTACTAATCGAGATAAATTTTTAATGTAGCAGTAATGTCCCTGACTACCTTTTGATATATAAAGTAAATTTATATGTTTTGATCTCCTAGCTTTAGTGAAGTGGAGTGGACCAATTACTTCGTGTGATTTAGAGTTTTCAATATAACTTAATCCAAATACATTTATACTAATATCATTTAATTTTTCTACTCTATGTACATCAGTTAATTTAATAGGAAATGGAATGTCACCAAATTTTACTTCATTTTGGTGTTTAAAATATGACGATACTCTCTGTGGATTATCCTTCACCGGATACAATGCTGAAAGAAGTGCCCATTTTAAACACTCGTGGTCATGATTTTGTACGTTTATGATAGCTTTTTTTGTTTTAATATCATGTGGCAGATTAATGAACGATGAACCTCGCAACGGATTGAATTGGTTAACGTTCATGTCTATGTATTTAATATGTCTAAGACTCCAACCACTATCTTTTTTTTCGAAATTTGAAATTTTATTAATGATTGTACTTTTTAAATTTTCAAAAAAAGTTTCACTATCATCACCTCTGCATATGGTCCAACTCAACACATTAAAATCGAAAAAATTGTTGATTCCTTTAGTTTCTTGAACAAATTCTGCATGCAAAATAAAACTAACCTTGAAAATGGTTAACTGATTAATAGTATCGTCTATTAATTTATTTAACGTTTCTTTAATGCCCTCAAAAAATATTTCCGGTGTTTGAAATTTAAAGTCGGTTTCTTTTTCCTGGACTGAATTTATCCTATAAGTTAGCAACCTATTTCCAAACGCAGTTTCTATCAATTCAACATTAGGGTAAGAATGTTCAAATCTCATGCAAGCATTTTTATGGATATTACTCCTTAAATGCTGTGCATAATACCTTCTTGAAACCTCCCGTTGACAAGATGTGCACTCGATGGTGTCCTCAGCAATATAACTCGGTGGTGGTTCATCTGTGTTCCGAGAAGTTGATGGTTGCGGGGTCCCTTCAACTTGTAATTGTTGTGCTGGAGAAGACGAACCACGAGGTTGAAAAACATCTTCAGATACACGTTTTCTCTTGAGTCCGCGTGTAACAGTTCTGAAAATAAAATAAAAAACGTTTATAGATGTACCTATTAAAATCCGATAAAAAAACTAATAATTTTCAGCATAGTATTACCTAATTTGATTGACAAATAGAACAATATGCTTCCATGGGTAATACACCATCTATCTCATCGTAATTTGAATTGATCAATTTAATATTAGTAAAGTGTCCACTGCACGGCGTGATATACGGTTTGATATCGGGATCTTGAGCTATTGTTGCATCAAGTTTCCCACTGATAAACCACAATCTTAAATATTTATGAAAACTATTTAATAACACTGATTTGCTGAACATTTTAATATCTTCACTAGTCAACGACATTATATTGACAACTACGGGGCATTTCGCTCAGATTAATGCTTATATTGGGATTTCTCTCCCCACTGTTGGCTAACTTCAAAGTATAACACGTTCAAACGTGTTTCAAATTTTTATACTTACAATTTTTTTGGGGGATTCTCGACTTTTTCGCAGTGTTCATAAAGTTCTTTATCGAAAAATGAGTTATTCAGATCCGAGAGGTCCTCGCAACGGTTGTACAGCTCTTCGTCATAAAGCGAGTTTTGAAGATCCATATTGGTATTGCACGACTTCCACGGTTTTTGATATCGATGCGGTGTGGCTCGTTCTGTGTTGCTTATATAGATAAAATTCAGTTGTCAGTCGGTGGGGGAAAGGGCGCCATGTGGGTGGGCTTGGGTTTTAAGTTATGGCTTTTTTCTTTCCATCGATGAAATATTTTTTGCAATCGTTTTTAGTTGCAATATGTTTTGTAATCTTGTAAATTAATTCTTTTGTGTTGGAATAATAGTCATCGTCTTCGCACTTAGTGTAGTATTTGATTCTAGTGTCCGCAAATTTCCAGTGTTGATCATTTGGAATACCACGTAGCTTTTTCAAATCGTAGACATCGATTTTAACAAGATGAGTGCTCTTTGAGACATCATCTACTCGACAAGATATATAATTTGTACCTCCATTTGCAGATTGAGCAACAGTAGATGAGTATTCCGTAGCCTGCCTCTTTCTGGGCTTATCAAAAAATACATCTATGTTGTTGGTTCGTTTTTGGCCTTGGATTTTAGGTGGTTCAATATCTTGGCCTTCATCATCAGTCAAATTACTGTAATAATAATTTTTTATTGGGTAATCAATAGAGTTCTCGTTTAATATCTAAAACAAACAGAAAAAAATCCATGAGAGGTTTTATACAAATAGAAAACAGACAATGTTTGGTGTATGTACATAGTTTTGAAACTTACCTCCATTTTAACTCGTGGCAGCAGCACGCAGCAGTCTAAGACGTAGACACACCGTTTAGAACTTAAAACCCACAACAATGTACTACACGTACAATATGTACTATGATAAATTTAATCACTTCAAGCACCGTTGTTACTATTATGTGGACGAAGCAATCTGAACGAATGATGGCGCTGTCTGTCGGGGTTCCGCTTTTATTGAGAACACGCACACACTCACACATACACACCCTACACGCTCATATATGTCGTAGATAAGACAAAAAAATGTTGAATAGAACACCAACACCTGCTCGTGGTATAAAGCGACAAGTCGTAACCAGTTTTCATAACGCAGTGCCTATATGATAAAATAAACGGGACGTGTTTCAACCTGCAAAGAAACATCTGTTTGTGGCACCAAACGACACGTACTAACCAGTTTGAATCTGCTTAGCTTTATTTCGTTTTAATTATAATCTTCAATAGGACATGACATTTGATAATAAATGCGGATATTTATCTGTATTTTCATACTCTCAGAGCGTGTGAATACCTTTACCGTGAGAAAAAGCCAAAACTACCGATTATAAATTCTAAGAATGCTTATAAAAACAACAATAGAACGCACCTGACACGTAAGGTGTATCTGCATTGTATAGCCGGTGGTCACAAATCAACAAACGTATTTTTTCAATTTTACTTATGTTCTTTTCATTCTCCCAACCCACATAAATTTTTCAATGATATATCGTAATAGCTTTACTGCGAGAAATACCAAAAAACGTGCGGTGCTATTGAATAAAATAAACGATCAAAAAATTCGTAGTACTTAGAAAAAAAAGCGATGGGAAAAAAAAAAACAGAACCAATGAAATGCACCTGTCACATAAGAAACACATGTCTCTACCTGCATTGTATAGTGCACGGCCATAAATCAACAAACTAAAAAACCTGTGAGAACAGTCCACTTAAAAAAAAAACTACTTAGAAAAACATACAAAAAAACCTTCATAAATCAAAATCGTTTTGTTTTTTTCAAGACAAAGTAAAAAAAAACATGAAAATTTTCTGCTCCGCAGGGTTCTGAAACCGTGTGCCAGAAGCAGTAACTTACATACTACTATCCGTCCAGTAGATTTCGAGTTAAATCCGGACATACATACATACATACATACATACAGTTTTTTTTTTTAAATTGTTATTTTGTGTTCAGTATCGTTCATATAGTCCCTTTGACTTGATAGTTTCTTTTAATTTTCAATTTTCAGGCGCGACTTGTACAGAATTATTATTTATTATATGTATAGATTTTTCCTTTTTTTTCTCTGATTCATTGATCTCTTATGAATAAATAGTTAAGTGCCAAAATTCATTATTTAGGTAATAGCAGACTGGTTTAAAGAATGTTTTAGTGAACTCATCAATCATTTCCTTTTTACTGGACAATAGGCAGGTAATCTAACAGTAGGTAATCTGCATAACGTGTTTCTTGAAAGTGTTTGTAATCTAGGATTATAATTTATTTTTTCCCGTTCCCGTGGGAATATCGGGAAATCCTTTCTTAGTGCTCCCCTACGCTCCCCAAGGAACCAGCATGCCAAATTTCAGATCTCTACGATGTTTCCCGCGACTTCGTACGCGCCTAAACATTAAAATGTAAAAATCCCATTTTTCCCGTTCCCGTGGGAATATCGGGAAATCCTTTCATAGTGCTCCCCTACGTTCCTCAAGGAACCTGCATGCCAACTTTCATCTCTCTACGATGATCCCCGCGACTTCGTACGCGCCTAAACATTAAAATGTAAAAATCCCTTTTTTTCCCGTTCCCGTGGGAATATCGGGAAATCCTTTCATAGTGCTCCCCTGCGCTCCCCAAGGAACCTGCATGCCAAATTTCATCTCTCTACGATGATCCCCGCGACTACGTACGGGCCTTAAAATGTAATAAACCCATTTTTTCCCGTTCCCGTAAGAATTACGGGAAGTCCTTTCGTAGTGCTCCCCTACGCTCCTCAAGGAACCTGCATGCCAAATTTTAGCTCTTTAAGATGATCCCCGCGATTACGTACGTGCCTTAAAATGTAAAAAAAAAACATTTTTTCCCGTTCCCGTGGGAATTTCGGGAAGTCCTTTCTTAGTGCTCCCCTACGCTCTCCAAGGAACCTGCCTGCCAAATTTCAGATCTCTACGATGTTTCCCGCGACTTCGTACGTGCCTAAACATTAAAATGTAAAAATCCCTTTTTTTCCCGTTCCCGTGGGAATTTCGGGAAGTCCTTTCTTAGTGCTCCCCTACGCTCCCCCAGTGACCTGCATGCCAAATTTCAGATCTCTACGATGTTTCCCGCGACTTCGTACGTGCCTAAACATTAAAATGTAAAAATTCCTTTTTTTCCCGTTCCCGTGGGAATTTTGCAAAATCCTTTCTTAGCGGATGCCTACGTCATAACATCTACCTGCATGCCAAATTTCAGCCCGATCCGTCCAGTGGTTTGGGCTGTGCGTTGATAGATCACTATATCAGTCAGTCAGTCAGTCAGTCAGTCACCTTTGAGTTTTATATATTTAGAAGTAGGTAGGTACTAGTACTGCCTAGATGCCGCAGTATGAAACGACCATTCGCAGTTATCAAACTTAAAAGAAAGAAAAAGCGCGGGAACGATTTGACTACACTTTAAGAAGTTTTTTATTCGTTTGGTTTGTAAGTAGGTACTTTTATTTGTTTATTCTTCGTACCTTACTGAATAATTTTGATCTAGAATAGTAAATTGATCACATTAAACTAAAACATGACACTGTGGCTGCATGGCTTAGGCCTTTGCCTTTGCCGGATGGGATAAATGGATTTAAAAAAAAAACAAATTAAAAAAATACTTTGTCTCACTCAGTGAAACAAACACGATTTTGCTCACTGATTTCTGACAGCAAAGTCTACTTGATCGATCTGCTGAGGTGAAAACACTATTTGTACCTACATTAGTTACATTTGGTAGAGGTATCATTTATTAATAACTAGCTTCTGCCCGCGACTTCGCCCGCCTGGAATTCGGTTATCGCGTTCCTGCGGGAACTATGCGTTTTTCGGGTAACCTATGTCCTTTCCCGGAACCCCAACTATCTCCATGCCAAATTTCATCTCAATCGGTCCAGCGGTTGAAGCGTGAAGAGGCAGCAGACTGACAGAGTTACTTTCGCATTTACCTATATTTATTACTAGCTTCTGTCCGCAACTTCGCCCGCGTGGAACTCGGTTATGTCGTTCCCGCGGGAACTACGCATTTTTCCGGGATGAAAAGTAGCCTATGTCCTTTCTCGGGACCCCAACTATCCCCGTTCCAAATTTCATCACAATCGGTCCAGCGGTCGAAGCGTGAAGAGGTAACAGACAGACAGAGTTACTTTCGCATTTATAATTATTACTAGCTTCTGCCCGCGACTTCGCCCGCGTGGAATTCGGTTATCGCGCTCCCGCGGGAACTGTGCGCTTTTCCAGAATAAAAAGTAGCCTATGTCCGTTCCCGGGACTCCAACTATCTCCATACCAAATTTGAACCAAATCGATCCAGCGGTTGAAGCGTGAAGAGGTAACTGACAGACAGACAGACAGTCAGACAGAGTTACTTTCGCATTTATAATATTAATTAGCTTCTGCCCGCGACTTATCCCGCGTGGAATTCGTTTATCGCGTTCCCGCGGGAACTATGCGTTTTTCCGGGATAAAAAGTAGCCTATGTCCTTTCCCGGGACCCCAAGTATCTCCATGCCAAATTTCATCTCAATCGGTCCAGCGGTTGAAGCGTGAAGAGGTAACAGACAGACAGACAGACAGACAGAGTTACATTCGCATTTATAATAGTAATATGGATACGTATTAAATATGGATAGTATAGATTACTTATACATATCTAGGAAATTGGAATATTTCAATGGATTTCAAACTCAAATGCGGTAATGTAACTCTTATATTAAACGTGATCCGGATTCCATTTGATAGATCGTTATGAAGCCACTACATAAAACTCATATCGGCGCAGTCCGAGCAATCCACTCGGCGCGCGCTTGCCGCGGCTAACCGCGCCCATTTCATATAACGAAAGGAAAATTCACATTTTTATGTTGCTCAGCATCTTTTTCTCCTATTCAATCTGCAGTAAATTTTCATCGTGCCAGGTTCTACGGCATAAATAGGACCATTATTTTCAACGGGAATGATTGCTTGGGCACAAATGTCAAGCGAAGAGACCTCTGAATTACTCATCTCCATTACTTCAGTACCTACTTTACTTGTAACATAAAATACATACACAAAATAAATAAATAAAAAACCGGCCAAGTGCGTGTCGGGCCACGCGCAAAGTATAGGGTTCCGAAGTTGACGATGCCCACAGTACCTTTCTAAGACTTATTAGCATCTAGCTAGCCTGTGGTATGACGTGCCCGCCCGACGCCCCTGCCGCTCGAGAAAAATCATTGGTTTTTTAATCTTTTTATAAGTTGGTCGACTATTACTCGTAAGTTTGTACAGCCTACTTAGCTGTGATAGTTTTCCTTTCAACTACGTTACTACTTTAACAAACCCACAATATTTTTTAAAGACCTATTCAACGATATACCGCACCATGGGGTACGCAAGAAAAAAAATATTCCATCCCCACTTTACGAGTAGGCGAGGTACCCTATAAAAAAATATATTTCAAAATTTTATTGTACCACTTTGTCAGCGTAACTAATATGTATATTCATGCCAAATTACAGCTTTCTAGAACTAAGCATCTTCGAGCAATAGTGCGGACAGACGGACGGACGGACGGACATGGCGAAACTATAAGGGTTCCTTGAGGACTTCGGAACCCTAAAAATAGCCTTTATTAAGACTTATTAAAACGAATACTAAAATCCATCGACAACTTCAACTTGTCCTAGCGACATAAGCCTTAGCTTAAAATACATACATAATAGTACATTATTGCAGAGGCCGCCAAGTAGCGCATTGCCGGACGAGTCAGTTAGAAGGCTGAGCGAAGCGAAGCCTTCTATTAGTACGAGTCCGGCAATCGCAATTGCGGCCGAGGTATATGTAATGCTTTTCTCAAACAGTGAGGAAATACGTAAGGTCAGTAAGGGTCAGTAAGTCGGTAAGGATGGGGTAAGTGCGCCTAACATAAATATATCGAAACCTATAAATATTACTCAACTAGTAGTTGGCTGTTTACAAGGCATAGGGGTGAAATAAATTTAGGCGCACTTACCCCACATCAGTATTTACTACTTCCATGATCGTGGATGATTTGGCCATGGAAGTTGTACTTATTACCTCCATGGATTTGTCAGTTTCGGGGCAAGTGCGCCAGGATGGGGTAAGTGCGCCTAACATAAATATAACGAAACCTATAAATATTACTCAACTAGTAGTTGGCTGTTTACAAGGCATAGGGGCGAAATAAATTTAGGCGCACTTACCCCACATCAGTATTTACTACTTCCATGATCGTGGATGATTTGGCCATGGAAGTTGTACTTATTACCTCCATGGATTTGTCAGTTTCTCTACAGAGGTGTCTCAAATAGCAAGCGAATTAAAAAAAAACACACACGACAATAATGTTTTTGCTGGCATAGGCAGGCAATGGACAGCCTCGCGTCTTCTTTTTTTGAAAGTAACACGAACATTTCCGAGCATGTTTGAGAAAAATGAATACTTACTAGCTTCTGCCTGCGACTTCGTCCGCGTGGAATTCTGAAATATAATAGCGTTCCCGCTTGAACTATGCGTTTTTCCGGGACAATAAGTAGCCTATATGTTGACCAGTGTTATAAACTACTCCCATAAATTTTATTGCAACCCGTCCAGTAGTTTTCGAGTTAAATCCGGACATACATACAAACACACATACATATATACAGTATTTTTTTCTAAATATCCTTATTTTGTGCTCTGTATCGTTTATATAGTCCCCTCAACTCAAATTAAAAGAAACTAACAAGTTTCTTTTAATTTTCAAGTTTAAGAGGCCACTTTTTCTGCAGACTTATTATTACATCTTCTGTAATCATCCTGATCCGCATTAAATTTAACGTACAGTAAAATTAAGTACCCACACCATAACAGCCCACTGCTAGGCACAGGCTTCCTCTCATCACGAGAGAGTACAGGGTACCTATTAAGTACAAATAGATTGGATTCCTACTCAAGTTATGTATCGGGCACGCAACCCTTCAGGAATTCCTTAAATTTCGTAATTTCAAATAATATAACTAAAACTAGCTTTTCCCCGCAACTTCGTATGCGCAGAAATATTAAAATATAAACTCCCGTTTTTTTCCCGTTCCCGTGGGAATTTTGGAAAAATCCTCTCTTAGTACTGCTCTAGGTTCCCTAAGGAACCTGCATGCCAAATTTCAACTCTCTACGACCAGTACTTTGGTTGCTCTGCGTTGATCGATCAGTCAGTCAGTCAGTTTCTTGTTTTATATATATATAGATAAATAATCTCCCTCTTAAGTAATGGGTCCCCTGCAAAATATGAAGTAGAAAGGTGCTACACGAAGTTAATATTCCCGGCAGCGATATTTTGATAAGTAATAGAGGGGGTGTATAAGTAAGTATTCACGGCGCTACAGGCGCGACGTGTCAAAAGCAATCAAGAGGTCCAAGGAGCTTCGCTAATTACTTTACGTCGCTCCGATTAAGAGCAGCAACACACTGCCGCAGCGCAGTGCTTTTAAAAGTAATCGTGACGTGATGCAAAGTTCTATTATCTAAATAGACTGGTAATACTTTAAAAGCGCTAACTAATCTATACAAATGTTCTCAGAAACGGCTCTGACGTGACGATTTGAAAGAAAGTTGCAATATAGGGATGTGAATTACGGGTGTGAAAAAACGATCTAGTTGTCTCATTTATGGGAAAACTCATTTTTACGTATTTTTTGCCGAGCAAAGCTCAGTCGCCCAGGTACTTTATCGCTGGGTTCCTACAAGTATATCCATAAAACGTCTCATTTTGGCTACGGATGGTTTTATTTTCCAGATTATCTAATGGCTCCAATGTCAAATAAAAATTTGTCATTGGAGCCAAACGTAGCCAAAACGAGGCGTATTGTGGAATTTGTGGATTTAGCAACCGGGCCTTAGTTAATCGTTTGATAACTACATAGGTATAAATTCTTCTATCTAGCTAGTGTTATTATAAAACTTCTTTATAAAAAGTGTCACTAAAATAAATCAATTAACAAAAGTTTTTCAACATAAAAATATTATGTTTTGGCCATGGTGGAGTGTTTGTCGGGCGTCAACAGGAGTATCAAAGGCAGAGCAGCCGCGTCTAACTAAACCCGGCTCTGCAGTGGGCTATGGCTCTAAAACGGAGCGCCTCTGGCTGTCACTGATTGCTTTAGCAGCTAATTATAGCACTCCTGTCTAACGCTTTCATCTGGCAATAACTTAATATGCTTTCGTACCATAATATGTAGCACTTTAGCAATAATCTTTGAGCTCTACACAGCGACGAAAATGGCAAAGTCGTTCACTGAGATATTGGATCGTAAAGACCATACAATGCTACATAATGGTGTTACAAATGTATACTTAAGCCACTTTGTAAACAGATGCCATAACATATCTATGTTAAATTAGATGGAGTGGAAATCACAAGTGGTTGAACCAATAAAGTCGGACGTAGTTTATATAATGTACTAGACCTATTATAAAGAAGTAATTGCGAGATGGTTTATGCGGCGTCCGTAATGCAAAGAAGGGGCCCCCAGGAGCGCGACAGCGGCGCTCAATGTCCTACGTAATCGGGGATAAGCTCCAATTTTCTGGCGGTCACAAAGTACCAACGCGCTCGTCCGTCAAGTAAATTTTTATCATCCGTAATTCAATAAAGAAGTAAATTGCCATAATTTAAACCAAAAGCCACTTCTTTGGTGCCTCAATGGTATTGCGTGTTTTTTGGCTTCCTTAATTTATCAAATCACACTTTCTACTTTACAGTAGACACAAGAGTAAGACAAGACAAGTATAACATAAGAATACGCTTTACATCTTATTCTTATGTTATGCTTTAAACGCGCTAATCTTGGAAGTAAATTTATTTATTTCTACAAGCGATCTCAGAAACGGCTCGCGATTTGGACGAAATTTGGTATATAAGGGATTTCCAGGGCGACAAATCGATCTAGCTATGATCTAGCTGGATCTCATATGTGAGAAAAATCGTTTTTAGCTATTGTTTCAAAGCTCGATCGCTCAGGTAGGTACTACACTCAATAGCAATGAAAACGGGTCACTTATTATGGACAATCCCATACAACGTGACATTCCCAGGCAAAGTTTCATAGCCCTTTGTACACACACACTAATTTATAATTTATTTTCAAGGAAACTGCAGGTATCATTAGTCGACTGAGCTCGTTCTAAACTCGACTCGGTCTGAAAATGTATTCTAATGCACTCGTTTCGTTTAACCGCAATATATTTTCTATGAACACCTGTTTTATGGAGGTCGTCGGTGAAACTAACACAAAGCTCGGACCGCGCGAGCCACCGAGCCTGCTCGCCCCGATCGAATCAGAATCAGCATAAACTTCACCTAATGTGTTTCACAGGACAAAGTACGTACTGCGAGCACGGGACGGCTAAATCGACTGGGAACGCTTTTATCGAGCAGAAAATGAGCGCAGCCGCTGCTTAAAACTATCCCCAGCTTAAATTTTACCATTTTTAGCTACCTCCATTATTTACCCACGGTTAAGTTAAGCACTCGCTTAAACTTTTAATCCGCGTTTGATATTTATGTTGATGTTTTCGATGCGAAATGCACACGCGTCGTTGGTTTTGGTATTGATTTTGCTTCATTGTATTTTTATAAGTACCTAACTCTACTTGTCGAGAAATGGACAGAGATAGGTATGGAGCTCCTTTAAAAAAGTCTTCATTAACGATCTCGAACAAAAAAAGCGAATGATGAATTGCAACCGTAATATACTTACCAAAGGTCTCATCTAACGTTATAAAATAACACTATTGAATACGTACTTCATGTTGAAAAATATAACAGTATAAAAGTAAATGGGAAACTATAAGTCTACTTAGTTACATCCTTGTACATATTGAAACGCTTCAATATTAATTGTTTAACCGCCAAAAAAAGGTTAAATTTGCGTGTTAACACTTTGCAAAATGGAATTATGCTATGTCAGACTAAATTGGAACGGAGGCGGAGAGATTTCAAAGCAAAGCTCGGAGTTTAAACGCAGCATATTCTTTTCAAACGCAAGCCTTTCCATCGTCAAGTGAAATCCGTCAAACACATCGTACGAGGATAATCCGCAACAACAATCGATGGAATCGGAACGGCATATATCGGGCCACTTTGCTAGAGGCCAGCCCGCTCCGGGCACCGAAAGCCAAACAAGACACAAAGGAACAACAGATAAACCTTGTAAATCCTCGGGCACACAAATGCGAGCTCCGAGGCACTGATCTCTTTCAGAAATAGGAACGAGTATTAACGTTCATCCATCATCTCACGCTCTAGCCACTAGCGTCCCTCGTCAGTTACTAAGCCTTAAATGTACCACAATTAATTATATTCATAGAAATCATAATGTATTTGGGCATGCTGGGAGGTAAGTTTGTCGTTAGAAACGCGTATTAGACGCTTACCTACTGATTTATTTAGTTAAAATACAGTACCTACCTAAGTACTTACTTCGAGTAGGTACAGCTAGAATAGATCAATTTTATCAATACATACAAATATTAATTAGATGTTAGTGCGTTTCTAAAAAACGCTTTCTAATTAGATCATAACATATCAAAAAGAAAATTAAATAATCAAATTGATTTGATTACTATTATCTCCACTTGACGACCGCCCAGCGGCAGTCTGGCAATCAGTCTACTTTGGGACAATATTACCCAAGTTGACTACGGGTCGCGCACTTTAATTTGTAGATGGCGTTTGTAGCCAAAGCGGCAGTTATTTGGTTCTAATAGATCCCCGATGCACAATAAGTATCTCGGCATAGATTAAGTATTCCATTCCCTAGCTGGGGTTTCTAAGTAGTATTAAGTAAAAGTGGACTTTAATACTGTTTCAACTGAAAGCTTAGCGTGATTTAGGCATTTAGCTCTAGTACCAGGTGTTAGACTCACTTAACTTAAGTGGTATAAACTTCTCAGGTAGGTCGTATACATGTGCTCGATGTTTTATGTTGTTTCTGTAAACAATTAGAAATAATACTTACCTACTTACGCATAGACTATTTCTTTCTTTTACTTTCTGCCTATTTTATTCGGATATTTTTTTCGGTCTTTTGGGTAGGCGTCAACGAAAGGAGTAATGGCCCATTATTACTAATGGGCAACTACATATTTCATGATTTTACAACTGACGACAACAACAACGTTCGTTTTTACATCGTTCTCACGGGGACTATGCGATTTTCCTGGAAAAAAGGAATCCATGTCCTTTCTCGGAGCTCATCTTATATTATACCGAATTTCATCTAAGTCGGTTCACCGTCTTAAGCTTGAAGAGGTAACAGACAGACAGATACGCAGAGCTACTTTCGCATTTTTAATATTAGAATGGATTTCACGCTCACAATAAAAAACCGGCCAAGGGCGTGTCGGGACACGCGCAAAGTATAGGGTTCCGAAGTTGACGATGCCCACAGTACCTTTCTAAGACTTATTTAGCATCTTAGCCCGCCCGACGCCCCTGCCACTCGAGAAAAATCATTGGTTTTTTAATCATTTTATAAGTCGAATATGACTCGTAAATTTGTAAAGCCTACTTAGCTGTGATAGTTTTCCTTTCAACTACGTCATATATGCCACAACCGTGTTTTTTTTCAGAAATCCAAATACCACCATTTACCTGGCAGGGGGGGGGGGGACACTCGACTCTAACAAAAAATAGCACTTTAAAGCTTAATATTTCACAAACGCATCACTTAATTTTAAGACCTATTCAACGATATGCCACACCATGAGGTACGCAAGAAAAAAAAAATACATCCCCACTTTACAAGTAGGGAAGGTACCCTATAAAAAAAAATGTACCACTTTGTCAGCGTAACTAATATGTATATTCATGCCAAATTACAGCTTTCTAGAACTAAGCATCTCTGCGTGCAGACAGACGGACGGACGGACGGACGGACATGGCGAAACTATAAGGGTTCCTTGTGGACTTCGGAACCCTAAAAATAGGCAGAATACTTTTAAACCGTTGAGAAACTGTGATTCAACAGATTCAAAGATTTCAGGAGTTAAGAATATACGGGCAAAGTTTATGTGACACGCAGTAAAAAAAACAACAAACAAATACGCATTGCACACTCGTATTTTCGTTGCATAGTGATCGATCAGCTGGCTTTTGGCAGGCACATGTTGCCTCGAGCCTCTGGCCGGCCTCCAGCAAGGCTTAGATAGCAGTATCTACGTGTAACGCCAATAACCTAGCTACACGAGCCGGACAGTCGTACTTGTACCCTTTTCGTACTGGCTGGTGCTAAAATCCCGACAAGCATGACGTAGTTCTGTATTTTTTTTCGCTAATATGTTTATGGACCATTTCAAGAAGTGTGAGTGTGTTTGAGGTCAGGGGTACTAAGTGGCAGCTTCCTTGTCCGGTAGATTGCTGATAGTAGTGATAGTACACGGGTACGCGAACCCGGCTTCCCGAGCTACTGTTGTCTCATACTCTTCCTTCCGAGATAATAGTATCCTCACCTACTTCCTATCCACTGCCCTCACATCCCGTCTGTATTATTCCTGTTCTTTCCATTTCCTTCTCCTATCCGTGCTAGATCAGGATTAAGACAGCCGGTGAAATTGCTGGTGCAGAGGCATTTCATCTTAGGCCTCAGGGTAGGCAACGCATTCGAGGTCTTATGGTTTCTTAATACGTTTTCCGGGCATACTGTAAAAGACAGTAAGGGATGATTGGGTATTGGTATACCGTGGGCGATGGGCTGAGAACCTGTCACTATATGCCAATGTTGATGATCTCACTACCCTCAAAACTTTGTCAAAGGTGGCGTGATGTGACCTTGAAGGTCACTAACGCTCTGCCTGCCCCGCAAGGGAACATTAGGCGTGACGATATGTATGTGAAATTTGCAACATCGAATAACTTGTGCTACCTGTGCAGGTTTCACTTATCGCTTTAATTCTCAGTAACTATGCGTATTTCAACAACACCATTCAGGACTCGTTTAAATGTAACCATTTAAGCCAAACCGCAGGCAGCTTTACAAACAGTAAATAAACCTAAATTTTTATCATAAAAGATATAATAGTATTCGTTTAACAAACAAGTAATTTATCATAATCTCTATCGTCAGATTTCATTTTGTAAAGGTTTGATAGGTACTGACACGGTACAGTTATGAAAACGTACCAAAACAGAAATAAAACGTTACAGTGGTGCCACATTGCTAACAAATAGCCCAAACCACATCCTTCGATGTTGTTAAAACAACATCTCGGTATTATATATTTTCCTTCTTTAACTTGAGGTTGAATGAAGGAGAATTTTGGAAAGCAACACAATGCCCCGGGACATGAGCCCTTCAATACTTCACAAACATCGGCAACTGAAAAGATATGTGAATCAAATTGAAAGGACGAGTTGACAAGGGAGGCGCCATCTCAGTCCCTTGTGAATGGATACAACAACAAAAACAGCTTATTTGAATTTCTACGCACAAGGTTTTCATGTGTTCCAAACGAATCCAGGTAACCTACTTATTTGTTGCAAACTACTAATATTAAATAATAATATACTAAAATTAAAAATGTGAAAGTAACTCTGTCTGCCTGCTTCAGGCTTAAACTCACCGTCATTTGGAATTTGGTATGGAGATAGTTGGAGTCCCGAGGAAGGGCATACATAGGCTACTTTTTACCCCGGAAAAACGTATAGTTCCCGCGGGAACGCGATAGCCGAATTCCACGCGGGTGAAGTCGCGGGCAGAAGCTAGTAAAGCAAAGTACTTAATAAAAATGCACAGGAATTTGAAGTGGCTGAGTAGAGTTGCTCACAACATTATGCCTGCTTCACGCTAAAAGTTATTTCAGAAAGCTTACAGCGTTTCTTAATACCCTGAGACAGCGAATTGTTTCCTGTAGTTAACATGAAAAAGAGGTTTCTCTGGACTTTCCTGAACATCTCAAAAATCAAACCTTCGTCATATTTTCCAAACAAATATTCGAGTAAGTATTTCTTAACGAGCTTCTAAAGTTCTTTTCAGAGTGGAAAAAGAATCGCAACAGGCTTTAAAGTTAAACTTTTGTACTCGTAGCAAAATTCGTTCGTAAGATCTTTTTGGAACAAATGTAAAAGATTCGTGGAACATTGCAATATATGAAGACTGGTTTTAATTAAATTTGTATGACGTTCATAAATGGAACAGCCGCTGCCGAGTTGTTTCGTTGCACGCGCCGCTGATCCTCACAGGCAGGTTCATTCCCCGATGCGTTTATACGAGTAGGTACAACTCTATAGAGCGTGTGTTTAATAACTGCTAGGCCGCTCGTTAAATTGGCACCACATTGAATTTTTCTGACTTATTACGAAAAGGGCAGTATTTGTGCCCTGCGACCTTTGAAATGACATAACTTTTTCTCTCGACATCCGAGTTTAATCAAACGAAACCTAAGTATTAAGTTTTTTATAAAACTTTATTCCACTTTATTCAGGAGTATCTCATTCTCATTCAAGGTGACAATAGAAGAAGTTAATGTTGGGCGACGCACTTCGAATACAATACTTCATCCATTCATAGGTACTTATATTATAAATCCTAAAGTAAGTGCGTCTGTCTGCCTCTTCCTTCACGCTTCAACCGCTAGACCGACTGATAAATTTTGGCATGGAGATACCTAGTTAGAGGCTCCGAAAATAAAAATAACTAACTTTATTGAGTATAAAAATACATACTCGTAGTTATAATAGTAGTTAGCTTACACTAGAGTACAAAGCCTGTAATTACAGGAAAAGGACATTGGCTGAGCTTTTTATCCGAAAATCGAATGCCACGTGGGTGAAGTGAAGTCTCGGGGAGAATCTACTTAATATTAAAATTAGAGGTAAGTATCTAAAGTTTTTTGCCATGTATTAAAGCAGGATCGATCTTTGAAGAAATTCAGGACTCGTCAGGAGTGAAGGGCCTCGCTGACAAATACTTGCGAAGTTTCGGGCTGCCATCGAGTTTCGATAGTTTAGTAGGTACGTGTCTAGAATTTAGCCCAAACCCTCTCGTGATGAGAGGAGGCCTGTGCCCAGCATTGGGACGCAAATAGGCTGTAGTAGTAGTAGTGGTGTCTAGAATTTGCAAAAGCATGATCAGCGTATGTACCAGTCAAGAATCTACTTATTTGGAACGTTTTTGGCAGTCGATATCTTGTAATGACGAGTGATTAAGTAAATTTAGATTAATGCCAATCATGCTGTATATTGATATATTCGATCAAACAAGGGAATTTGACAACAATGCTCCGATGCCGTGCATATCGAATCCCACCGGCCCAAACAAACAAAACTGTCAATGGCGGCACGAAATGAATAAAATTACGACGGTGAACGCGGCCTCATTTAATTTATTGATAATAAATTGAACTGAACAGAATAAGGTCATGACGAACGGTAAATTGGTGTAAATCACAATTTTCTGTTCGCATTGTTCTTTGGATGTTATCATTTATCATCAGTCGAGGTGATGACATTTGTATATCCGCATGTACATTGACGACTTAATTAAAGTAAAGTACAAAGTATAGAAATTAGAGCGTGAAGTCCGAGGATAGTCTTTTTTCATATAGTTGTTAAAAAAATAAACATTTTGATACGTACTTACCTGTTTAGCGTGCTAAAAATTTGTCATTTCTGAACGAGCGCTTTTTGTTTTTTGACACCTACTTAGTGAGTGTGCGTAAAGTCTTTTGCGCACTAGGGCGTAAAGTTTTTTTAACTTCATCAATTTTTTTCGCAAAAGTATTAAGTAAAGTATGATACACGTACGAAATTGTCATTTTAACTCGTCCCTAATGTTAACTAGGGACTCGTGATAAAATGACAAACTTTTCGCACTTGAATCAAAATGTACTATTCTGGTCATAATGAAAATGAAATTATGAACTTTAAACAACCAGAAGTGGAAAACTTCGTAGCACCACGTATTGATTTTTTAGATTCTAACTGTTCCTTTAGATTATTCCAGACCGATTTGAACCCCCAAACCTCTGCATGAGAGGCGGTAGATCAAACCACTAGGCTACCACAGCTTATATCATTTACAGTGTATTTAAATTAAGCCATCTTACACCCGGTTCCTGAAATCATTTTAGGTAGTACTGTCTTCTGCCCGCGACTTCATTCGCGTGGAATTCGGTAACAGTGTTCCCGCGGTCTTTTTGGCCCGTTTTGAACGCCCATATCAAAGTTTGTGGTAGGTAATCCGACCAAGTAGTTCTCGAGTTAAACCCGGACATATATATATATATATATACATACGGTCACTGACTTCTACAGACTTATTATTAGTATATAATAAAGATTTTTTTAGTTCAGTTCAGTTCAATTGATAACACGAACCAGCAGTTCTGCTGCAAGGACATAATAAAGATTTGTGAGTGTAAGTAATCTTTAATTTCGATATGTAACCATACCTATTTGAATGTAGGATCTGTCTTTAAAGAAAGCACAAAGACCAATGATATCTCCGAAGTTAGCCGAGATGCACGAGTAGGCCAGCCGGCGATGACACGCGCGCAAGTTTCGCGGCGTCCGCGGCAACTTCGCGACGTGACTTGCATCCGCGCTGCGTATAAAGTGACTGCTTGAACGCAGTTTTTTGTAAGGTGCGTTACGTGCGTTTCGGCTTAAAGCATTTTTGTCGGGTATGAAACTTAATAAAAAAAAGTTTGTACCACTAAACGCCGCTTGGACAAGCGGCGCTTCATTTTCTCAAAAGAAATTAAAATTCTTGCATTTCACTTAGTGAGAGTTTTAACTATATAAATTACAATGATGATTCAGTGAGCATTTTTCATTCAGTCTTATTAATTAATAAAAGAGTTAATTAAGAGTAATGGCGGCGATGGTACATATTTTAACAATTTCAACAATTGCTAATTAATTTATAACCAAACCATTTTAACGATTCAACTTAGCATACATATTTTATTTACTTCAAAATAGTAGACATTGGCTTGGTTCCGATCGATATAAGGACAAATCCGATACTGCACAAAGCAAGAAATATAGCAAACTAAGCTAATAGGCCTAACAAGATCCAAACACCTTACCAAACATATTAGCCATCGTAAATAATATAAACATTGGTGTTTACGGAGCACAATATGTAGAGGAGGTCGGGGCGCCGTGATCAAAGCAGTCGCGTTACCCACCAAGGGCAGGACAGCTGTAGATCCGCAAAGTTATCTAATTACTGCAAACAGAAGACTCCCGACTTAGCTGTCCTTACCGAGTTCCGTAACCCGAGACAGCAGTTATTACTTTCCCGTTACTTAATTACACTATCACGACGGAAATACAAGCTCAAACTTACCAAAATTCAAGCACTGTTCTTAATTTCTTTTGTAGTTAATTTAGATTTTTAATTTAGCAGAAAGAGATCCTGGATAAAATATAAGAATAAGAATAAGAATGGTTTATTCGGCATAAAAATAAAAGAAATACACTTTATAAAAAAACAGCAAATATAACAATCAGCCGAAAGGGCTGGACAGCTCAGCATGATGCTGTGGCTAGGAGCCACAACGCTGATTTTCAGCTGCAGCCTAAAATTAAGAATTACAAAAGAATACTTAATTCTAATTAACAGTAAGTAAAATCACTTTGAAAATACAAAACAATATCGAATGTACTCTAAAAGAACACAACGGGAATCACATCAAATTAAAACTAAAAATCATAAAACATATATGTATTATCATCATCATGTAAACTAGTCTTAAGTTGCATGTGAAAATATTTGAAATAAATATCTCTCTCTCTCTCTCTCTCTCTCTCTCTCTATTATATAATATAATTTTCTATAGTCATGTATATGCGTTTAACATGCAAAATACTTGAAAATATAAATATAGTTAATTGTGTGGAAATTTACGAAGTTATATTAGGTACTCGGAACATAAATCTTTTTGTTTAAATAAAATAAATTCTTTAAGTTTTTTTCTACAAGTAGCAATTAAGGTAGTAGTGTTACGGATAGGTGGAGGCAAGTTATTCCATATTTTTGAAGCTGTATACCTAAAGCAACCTTTGTACGCGTTCGTTCTATGGCTCTGGGTAGCAAGGAGGTTAAGTCGGGATCCTGAAGACCAATTTATTTTTTCCAATAAGTACGGAGGTTTACGGTGCTTTATAATACCGAAAAGAAGAGTGGCTAGATGGATGTAACGACGGGATGACATATTTAGCATGTTGGATCTGTTAATATACGGGGATACGTGGCTTCTAGGTGGGATCTCGTAACAATATCTTGCACAGGCATTTTGCACTCTTTGAATTAAGGATTTTGTTTTGGAAAGAAGTCTTGGTCCATATACTGAGTCGGCATAATTGAATTTTGACAAAATCAAGGATTCTATTAGCTTTATTCGTAAGTCGGTGGTTAGATATCGCCGCACTTTATATAATATCTTCAAGCGGTAAAAACAGTTTCGGGCTACTTCTTTGATATGTGACTCAAAACGCAAGGCCGAATCCATTATTAAACCTAGGTTACGTGTTTCAGCGGTGTATTCTATTATTGTACCTTTTGTAGAAATTTGAGGTCTTTTCGAGCTGATTTTGAACACCTGATGTTTCGAGCCCAATATCATGTACTTAGATTTAATTGGATTTAGAATAAAATACAGTAAATAAATATAACCACTTTCTAGGCGTAAGAATTGTCGAGTAGGTACTATTCATCTAAATCGTTCCAGCGGGTTAAGCGTTACCCCTTTAACAGACAGACAGAGCTACTTTCGCTATTTGCTTTCGGATGGATTTTTGTAAATGTTGATCTCTTGTAGAGATTCTTGACGAACTTTTACTCTACCAGGTATGAACGAAGCTTAGATGAGTTACTTAGGTACTTACGTTCGATGGTCGGACGCAGGGTAAGCCTAAAAATTCCAAATGCCTATTTAATAAGTGTATCAAACCTTAGGGTCATCGAACAAATACTTGCCTCGTTCCCGCCACCACGAGCCGTACCAAAACATCCACGAATAAAGCCAAAACTTTCATCTCGGAGACAAAAGATGCAATGAAGCTCGCCGTATGAAATAACACGCAGTTTTGTTCATAAAACAATACGGAGCCAAACAATGTTCCTGCTTTATTATATTTGCTTTTCTTCAAACATTCCTGTTTAGTGCGAGAGCAATGAAAAAATATTGAAGTGCTATTCCAGAGAAATAGGCGAGTTTACTTTCAATCTGCTGAAAGCAAGTTTGACCTGATTCTGTACAGCCGCCGTGATAGCATATTTAATAATAGGATTTTCGATACATTTTCAGCTACTTTATCGTAAAATATTAGAGTAAGTACGGTTATAGAATACTGGCACAAAGAGAACAATGTTGAGTAAAATCTCTAGCTTAAAGATTAGCAGTTCAAAATAAAAAAAAGATAAACCGTGTATTAATGGCGGGCCGCTGGATCAGAGCCCATCAAAAGCCGCTGATAAATGACGTGTAGGTGAATTTAACGCGCTCATGTAGCACCCTCTATAGTCTATCACATGCCTCTCTCATACAAATGACTGCAGCACTATATACATAAATCACATTGACTGAGCTAACCCGGCAGCAAATCGAAAAATATGCTCAATATAGATATCGGGCTATGAGAATGGAATCGGGGGATTTATCTACTCCCGGCATAGGTCTCACGTGAACGAGTGGTAACATCTTTTTTTTAACGCACATTTATTTTCATAAACACTGCTAGATGTAACGAAATAAAGGTTGCTTGGTGACGGCGCGCTCTAAAGTGAATTGTTCGCGTCGTTGTCGCACTCAATTTTCAAGTTTATTGCACCGCCAAATGCATTGCGGTAATGAAGTTTTGACCTTTCCTTTGAGCTCTGGTCGTTTTGTCTGCGACTTTATGAACAGAGCTCTTTCGTTATTAAAACTGTTGGGCGAATCTTTTGAGTAGAAAATACCTACATACTTAAGTAAAAATTTAGGATGTTAAATTTAATGAAATGGTGCGTAGGTTTCAACTGCGGTAACTTGACTAATATATGCGAGTTACCTTACTTATTCATCTGCCTACGAACTTTTTATTATTGTTTACTAAAGATTTTCAGAACTCAATGAACTTTCAAGTTCAAAATGGCACTCTCAAATTAGTTAGGTAATTACACGTAGCCTTAATAAATATTAATCGATGAGTAGATGGTAAATATTGTATTCGTTTCATGTCCCATAGATGTATAACTGAAACCACATTTAAATGAAAAATACTTCTATAAAACTCGTCCGTCACTGACTGACAGACTGAGCGACTGACAAACAACGCAAAAGCGGAGAGAGTGTAGGAGCAACCTTCCCGGGTTATAGTATAGGTACCGTTGACGACGGCTAGTAGTGTAACTGACAACGACTTCGACTAATCCTATCCTATACTAATAAACGATATATATACAAATATATTTACCTAAATATATTCTATGAAATTCGGTATATAGGAAGTTTTCGGGGGTGACAAATCGATCTAGCTAGGTCTCATATCTTCTTAACTATTTTCACCCGAAATAAGCTCGGTCGCCCAGGTACTTTCAGTAGTACATATTATACCGTACGAAGCCCCAAAGTTATTATTAGGGTGAAATAGGTATCATCAAATTCTAGTAACCCCATTATAAGTTAAAGTGGCATGTCCACCGTGTTATCGATTCTAAACTGAAAACTAACGTGGATCGGCCGAGTCGGCAAAAAAAACTATCGGGACCAATTACTTGTTCTGCGTAAAGGCTTGTTTGGGGATTTCTATTTTTTACGTTTGTTTTTCCACTGCATGCTCGGATTTTAATAATCCGCATGCCGTTATTAGACACGAGTACGTCGAGTTGTTGTCACAGTGGTGGAAGTTGTACAAACAAGTAATCCACTTAATAGGAAATAGTGGAGGTACTATTAATCCAATGTACTTATATGTAAAAAAGTTGAAAATTGTTCCATTTATTTTTTGTTTAGGCATTTGTTGCCGACTATAGTGTTGACCGATTTAAATTTAAACTGTATAGGTACGGCTATAGTAGAGTCCCGAGAATAGAAAAAGGCTACTTTTTAGTTTTTTTGCTTCTTTATTCCGGAACACTGTTTCCGACTAAGTACTAAGTACCTAGATATATAGTAACTTAAAGTAAATAGTATGTTTAAGTGTTCCTGAAAACAATATAGATACCTATCCTACTTTGAAAAAGCTACAGTGAATAGGTATAAAATAAATAACAACATAAAATAAAACCACCATATCAGTGAAATGAGATAACCAAAAACATCTTTGACAGCTTCCTCAAGCGTGCGTCGAACGATCGTATCGCCAGTGCTCGGCATCTCGCGTGTTTCGGATAAGCGTTCAACGCGACAGATGTATTGCCCACAAAAATGTGATTTACCTCCGCCGACGACGACCCTACTCAGTCCATAAATCGGTTAATACAGACGTCATCAGTTAGAGCGTGTCATGGACCAGGCCATGGATCACCGCGGTCCGTTTAAAAACGGACACGGGACGAGTTATGGGCCAAGCGGGAGCTCCACAGCGTGGCTAGGGTTCCGTTACTAATAGTATTTATACAGTAATAAATACCTGAAAAGATAACATGCTAATGGGATATTCAGATATTATGTCGTAGAAAAACTTTTTTTTTAATTCAGAATTTATTAGCCAATTTAAAGTAAAACAATACTTAGGTACTTATCATACAGCGCTATGTGGTCACGGTACATTTGTATCTTATTCTATACCTAAGTGTAAAAAATACTGTCGTACCTACTGTTTATTTTAATTTACCCAAAAAAAATGCCAATCATTCAACGTCTTTTACTCATAAATTATCCAGTAAGCACTCATTAATGCAATTATCAGACTTAATCAGCAGGGAGTAATTCAACGACTGGTTCATTAATATTGCGTCAAAATACAGTTCCAATTGACAGGAGAATTAATGGAAAATCGATATAGGCTGAAAATGGCGGTTCCACAGTTAAGAAATATTCATTACTAACTTCTGTCCGTGACTTCGTCCATGAGGAATTCGGTTATGGCCTTCCCGCGGGAACTATGCGATTATCTGGAATAAAGAGTAACCTTTAACATTCCTCGGGAGTTGAACTACCTGAATAGCCAATTTCATTCAAATTGGTCGAGTGGTTTAAGCTTGAAGAGGTCAGAAATTACAAACTGAGTTCAGCATCTATACTAAATATACTACTACTACTACAACCTATTTGCATCCCACTGCTGGGCACAGGCCTCCTCTCATTATGAGAGGGTTTGGGGCTATAGTCCCCATGCGGGCCCAGTGTGAATTGGGGACTTCACACACATATTTGAATTACTTCGCGATAAGATCAGTGGTTAATTCAAATAGAATTTCGCACATAAGTAAGCATACTAAGTATATACATACATATAATATCGTATCATCGAATGAATGTATCATATTAGTATGGATAAGAATTTAAAAAAATACTTTTGGTAGTTGTAATAGTACTAAACGAAAAGACATTGAGATTGAGATTGACAACTGCACTAACTCTCACTATTCGTGCTACACAGAAAATAATTATAATTAACATTCCATTCGTGCCTAATTTTAAACTAGGCAAGGTACCTGGCTCAACGTTCTGACGTAACCCCACTTCTCATTTCCTCGGCGGAACCCTAAAAATCAAGTCTCAAGGCTCATCTGTACAGCGCGACGTGTTGTCGTGACAGAAAAAGCCCTCCATCAATCCCGAACCTATTTCCTAACACATTCCCGTCCTTTCATATCGCACCGTGGCGTGGCATTTCAGATATTGGCGAACATATTACCTACGCTTCTATATTCAACCGCATATTTTTTCGCCGCGAAATCTAAAATGATACCGCATTCAGGACTGCCTTGACACAATATTCTTTTGGGTAACTGTCATTAAAGGAACCTATTAAATTTGCAATATTTATGGTTATCAGATTTATTCCTGTACGTGTGCTGTAAGACCTTGCTTCTGGCCAAATTTCATGATTCTAGGTCATCGGGAAGTAGCCGGTTATCTACTTTGTTATAATAAATATCGTAATTTTGTATGGAACTTCGTTTATTTTTCCTCGCATTCGAAGTGAAAAGCAGAGTGTTTAACGCGTGACTAAACAACCATAATGACACTCGAACTATAGCCACCCTCGTTCTGCTCGGGTGGCTAAACATCTCGTGTCATAATGGCTTGTTTTAGTCCCTTGGTAAACAATCTACTATATCATATAACAGTTACACAAATTATTATTATAAAATTTAGGAAGTACTTAATTATCTCAAAATACGCTGGCGTACCTAGTACATAGTTATGTCAAAAGACGAGCGCTGTCCGCGTTTTTTTGCTGATCCAGCCTCGCAGTCTAGTCTAGTTTAAAAAAAACACACAATGGCTTAAAACAGAGACGAGTTTCCTGCCTAGTGGTTACCTTCGGGACGTGGCGTTGACAGTCAGCACAGCGAAAAAAGTTCTCTACCAACCCGTATGATTCTGAATTTTTCTCGTAAAATGTTCTGTTGCTTTGGAATTTCGGTGCTAATGACTTGATTTAACGCGCCAGTGAATTATCAGAGGTAGTTTATTTGAATAATCTCTCACGGAAAATCTACACTAATAATAAGTCTGTAGAAGTCACGTGACCGTACTCGTATTTATGTATCTAGACACAATAGTCTATTTTTGAGTCAAACTGTTGGGCACGGGCCTTCTCTCGTCGCGAGAGGGTTTGGACTATAGTACTATAGTAAAAGTATAGTAGTAGTAAGCCCAACTAGGGCTGTTTTTGTATTACCTACACATGTCCGGGTTTAACTCGAGAAATACTGGTCGGATTGCCAAAAAAAATTTGTATGAATGATCGCTAAGGGGACGCTGTTACCGAACTCCACGCGGACAAAGTCGCGGGCAGAAGCTATATATAGTATCTAATAAATGACCTATTACTTGTGAGAAAGTCATACAACCTTTGACATGTTTAATGAATGGATTTGATATCAAAACTAGACTAATGACGTGATAAAACGTCTTGTAAATCGATGAACGCCGGCTGCGCGCACGAAAAAACATGACGCAATAGTACCTAACGTTACGGTGCAAGCGAGAGCGCGGAACAAGCGATAGAGAGGTACGATCGGCCTAAGTGTGACGTTATCACGTAAAATTATTTTCCGTAAACCCACTTTATAGACAACCAATTTCTTGATATGTCAGACACAGTTTTGACACAGTAAACGTTACTAACCTCTTCGGGTGCAGATAGCATCTCGTATAACCTTTCCTTAATAAATTCCTTAGTTTGTTTCTTTATTCACTACGAATACTATACTAGAATTCATTCGTTTTTGACAGAAGTTCTGAAACTCCGCCGAAAAAGTATAAGTAGGTACGCTGATGAGCCACATTCACTAAACAGAAATATTTCAATTCGCCCGCCTGAATACCTCTCATTTAAACAGATACCTATACTCATACAGCAGTTACCAACACGAGGAATAAACATATACCTACAGCAAATTACATTATATACCTACAGAAATACAGTTACGCACTAAAATGGGTGGTAAACGAACGATCCTAATTCGACTGAAACATTTTCAATAACATAATTTTTTTAGTTGCAGCCACTGCATCGAAAAAACAATTCACAATATTTTCGGCCAAAAGCGGGGGCCTGATAAATGTTTCGATATTCGTTTTGCAAATATGCTCACAAACGGCGGCGGCGTTCGGAACGTCCGTAAATCTAGATGATTCTCTACTGCACTGATGAAAATATTCACTTTGACGAGGGCAGAACAAGTGTAGAGCGCTTTCGGCACATTTTTGCGGCGCTGAAACAGAAACCCATTCGTCGAATGCATAATGGAGCTCTTGGGAATACATATAGTCTTATAGTCGTACGTACAGGTAGTAATTTCTCATCCATTTGAAGCCTGCGGGTTTATTCGGTACGAAAAGGCGTAAGTGTAGCGCTGCGACGAGGTAAAATCGCAGCCGTATTTTTCCTTTAGTATATGACAGAGACTGTGCTTCCCGTTTTCAGCGACGGCAACGTGAGTAGCTAATTACAGGAGACGTCTGTTCGCCAGCATAGATTACCTGCCGCGTCTGTCGCGTGGCATTGTCGTGCTCGGAAACGGCGAACTAATAACAGGCAGCCTGGGATTGCCTGTTACGCAACCCTTGCCAAGCAGGGCGTAAATTTCCTTGAAGTCATTTGCCAAAATAAACCAACGGAACTGTATATCTTCATCCAAAATTCCACAATACGTCTTTCGATTTGCTCTCTTTAAGGCACCTTACCAGAATTGGGCTCTAGCCCTGTCAGTTAATAGAGAAAGCTCTCGTATAGCAAGCCCGTGCCTAAATGCATATGCCATGAACAATGGCTACTAAGAAAAACAGCATTTTTGAACAATCCACGTCGAACAAAAGGTCGCACGAGGCGAGAAAAACTCGCTTAGACCCGTCTCTCAATACGACTCTACCTGCAAAATACACTCTTCCAATAGCTAGTTTGCATTTTCAGCCTTTAAGCCAAAGGTATAAGAGTGATTTTGGGTAAACTTTAGATTTCGATTGGCAAATAGGGTTGGCCGCGTGTGCTCTCCATTCACACGCACGCAGCGCACATTGTTCGCGCGATACGCGCGAGGCAAGTAGAATGATTTTCTGCCCGGAGCAGTTTTCCACAATAATGAGTCACTTGACGCATTGTCCCGCAGGCGCCATCTCGTCCAAATTACGAAGCCATTGTTACTGAGATATTGTTCGTCGCCTCGTGAATATGTGCGAAAGGAAATGAAACTGTTCCCTTGCGCCCGTCACCGTTTGTTGGCCGCCGCGCGGCGACGCCGCGGCCTCGCGCGAGGCGTTACGGCTAATGCATTACAAACTTGAACTAACTCACAACCACGTCTATCGTATCTCTAAGAAACTACGCAGGTAATACATAGTCGTGATATTGGTCTTGATATTATAAATAAGTTGCCCAAAAATGTTGGTTTCATTTACAGTAAACTCGCTAGCGCTGCACTGTATCTAAATTGATCTTTCGGAATGCATTTCCGCTTTTCCTCTATTATATATGTGGTCAGTTGATGTCGAATATCTTATGAGAGCGGAGGCGCTATAATTGGATTGTCTTTGGTCGGCGAAATACCCAGAACACCACGTTTCCTACCAGAACCCCAAACAAAAGACCCTTGTTTTTATGAGGAGCTTATAGTCTACATCGCGTGAACAATTATAATAAAAAAAACTGCAATTTAATTCCACTCGATCAGCATTTCAACTTACACGATATTCAATGACCGTTTGCCGCACCCACTGCAGCAATCTAAATGTAAGAAACCAATTTTATTTTGTAACAACTTCAAGCAGTTAACTTTTTATGAGTAACTTTGTCTCGGCCAGCTCGTACCTGATTACTCAAGTTTCAAAGAGGTTCTTAAAAGCAATATTGTTATCGCTATTAACAATTTAAAGATTTCGAACAAAAGTTCTTGGTTGCTTATGCAAACAATACTTTAATCGATTTTAATTTTACTTAGGTACAAGCACTTGTCCCAGTTCACGATATAGTTCAAAAACTTGGCGAAATTAAAATCCTTCAATACTGGCGACTTACATTGTAAGTGGTTGCAGATGTCGCGAACAGCGTTGTCCCACTTTCTGGCAAACGGTTCTTATTGAAATTCATTTTGAATATTGAAATTGTGTAGATATTTGTGCCTACTGCTACTAGATTTTTGCGAAAACTGTTCGGCATTGCGAATTGGAGTGCTTGCTCGCATTGACATTCAGGGCTTTCAGGGCAATTAAAGCGCGCATAAACCACTGACGGAGGGGGCTGTTGAAAGTACTAGTGGTTATGTCAAATGCAGCGTTATTGGTGTTTGCGGCGGGTGGATTCTGCGATAGTCCTGCCGTGTAGAGTAGAGTGTAACCGGCCGTGGGCACGCGGGCACGGCACGCGGCACGTGGGCCGCTCGATGGCCCTCCATCGGCCGAGACGGACAGTAATTGACGGCTTCACGATGAATGCGCCCGGTAAACTACCTCGTAGCCCGCTGCCGGACAAATTGCTATCCAATATATGGTACTTACCAATGAGTAACTCGTTTTTTTTTAAATCTGTGCGGTCGAATTGAAATCTACGATGATTGGACGCTGAAATTTCAGCGGCATCACTCTGCCAATGCTATTAGTAGAGTAACGTTCTTTTTTGTTTTGAAAATTGAGGATTTTGACCATTGATCTATTTATAAGTAAGGATTCACAATCATCCGGAGAAAAATGGCCCGTCAAAACGGGTGCCCGAACAGTTCGGGCACCCGTTTGGCGCTCAGTAAATTAGACACTTAAATCCTATAGTGTTAGGTTTACTTTTGTATAAAATATTTATCTTGACACATATTATAAAGAGGCGTTATAAGCATATTGGAATGTATTTTCTAATGTCAGTTTGCTCCATATATTTTGACATATTCTGTTAGGCACTGTTCGTCCATACGTTATGGGTCAATGATTTTGACATTATTTACAATAAAGAATGTTTGTATAGTGACTTAAATACCGATTTTTATATTTTCTTTAAATAATAATAATCTAAAAAAAGTAGCATACGGCCAGTTTTTCAAAATGTTATGCATATTGGACTAAAATCGGACAAAATATGGGTACATGTTTACACAACTTAGAAGGCGCGTGGATTAAGCAAAAATAGACTCTGCGTCAACGGCTTAAGTGCTTCACCGCGCGCCTTCTAAGTTGTGTCGTGCTATAACATGTCACGTATTGATAAAAAGGCCAATATTTATAGTAGAAAAATATATCAATTCTGTTGTATTACTGGCTAATCAAAAATTTAAATATTTCTTTTACCATGCTAAGTTCCCTTTGATGTTTGTCACTTCTTTAAATAAAGTCATTCCCAACAAACGTTATCAGCACGAATACTCTTTTAAACTGAGTAAAATGTGTAAAAATTGCTTTGTTCTTGCTTAAAAGTGAATAGGCAAATTTTTTCCGACCTGTGCGTATATGATTTGTAAAAATTTACATAATTTTTGATCATTTTGTGTTGTGACGGAAAACAGCTGTTATGTCAAGCCAATCTATTTCTGGCATTAAACCGCTTATAAATAGGGAAGGTTACTCTCAATGGAAGTTCAAGATACGTATGTACCTTATTCACGAGGAGTTATGGGAGACTGTAGTCGGATATCCCGAAGGATGCACTATTTCTGCAGAGAAGAAATTACGTAACGATCAGAAGGCGTTATCTAAAATTTGTCTCAATGTAGAAGGTATGGCAATAACCCATGTAAGATCTTGTAAAACGGCTAAAGAAGCCTGGGATGCTCTTTCATCTGCATACGAGGATAAGGGTTTAGGCCGTCGCATAAGTCTCGAGAGAAAGCTCTACAGGTACTGTCTTGATGAATTTGATTCCGATATAGAGGCATATATAAATGCTGTTATGTCAACTGTTGGAGATTTAGCAGATATAGGCAAAATTATAGAAGATGCCACCATTGCTGCCATTCTTCTAGGAGGCCTAACTCCTAACTTTGCACCTTTAGTAATGGCTTTAGAAAACTCCAATGTGAATGATAATATATCTGTGGACTTGATTAAAACCAAACTACTCAATTAATTGAATAAGCCGACCGCTGCCAATTCGAATGCTGCCTTCCATAGTAGAATGAATCAGACTAAACCATCTACATCAAAGCCAAAGAAAGCAATAGTTTGCTATGATTGTAAAGAACTAGGTCATAAGAGGCCGGATTGTCCCTATAAGAAGGATAAGAAGAAGAAGGCTGAAAATCACAAGAGTTCGTTATGCGCTTTACATGTTAACGGCGAATTAAAGAATGATAAGTGGTATATTGATTCTGGCGCTTCTGCCCATATGACTTCTAGAGATGATTGGATGGAGAATATGAGAGGATTTTCTACAAATGTAACTATTGCTAATGGAGAAGTTTTATCTGCGAGAGGAGTCGGAGATATCTCTGTTATGAGTTGCGGAAGTAATACTGATGTCAAGAAGATTACGGATGTAGTTCACGTTCCTAACCTGGACTCTAATCTTATTTCAGTTAAGAAAGCGGTTGATAAAGGCTTTTGTATACTTTTTGATAAAACTGGTTGTAACTTTTATGATTCTAATGATTTTACTTGTCAGGGAGATGTAATTTTACATGGTTCTATTTGTGGTGGACTGTATTCCTTAGATTGTACAGTCGATTTACCTCGTCAATTATCTGCTTTCGAGACACATTCTGATGTTTCTAGCTTCAAGCTTTGGCATCGACGACTGGGTCACCTATGCCGCATCGGAATGGATCTACTGAAGAAAGGCCACGCAGTAGGTGTCGAGTATTCAGATGTAGATAAAGAATTGTGTATCCCGTGCATTGAAGGTAAGCAGAATCGGAAATCATTTAAAAAGATTTCACACAAACGATCAACTTCAGTTTTAGAGCTCGTTTATTCTGATTTGTGTGGTCCAATGACTGACATATCATTTCAAGGCAATAAGTATATATTATTTTTCATTGACGATTATTCTCGTATGACTTTTGTTTTCTTTATTTCTTCAAAAGCTGAAGTAAAGAACAAATTTCGTATTTTTCAGTCGTTAGCCGAACGAGAAACCGGAGCGAAAGTTAAGGTGTTACGGAGTGATAACGGGAGGGAATATGTGAATACTGAATTTTCAGACTATTTAGAAAAGGAAGGAATTCAGCCTCAAACTACAGTTCCCTATAGCCCGCAGCAAAACGGCGTCGCTGAGAGGACTAACCGTTCCATTATGGAGAAAGTGCGGTCTATGCTGTCTGATAGCTGTCTTTCTCGAGCTTATTGGGAAGATGCTGCTGAAGTGGCTGTGTATCTCAAAAATAGATCTCCTCACCGTGCTCTTGAAGGTAAAACTGCTTACGAGAAGTGGTATGGTAATAAACCTAATTTATCTCATCTCCGTGTTTTCGGATGTAGAGCCTTAATTCATGTTCCCGACTGTAATCGGAAGAAGTTGGACATGAAAGCTTCTGAATATATATTCGTCCGTTATTCTGAAGATCCGAGAAGTTATTATTTCAGGGACGTTAGATATCCCAGAAAAATTGTAAAGAACAGAGATGTTACTTTCTTTGAAGATCAGTTTCAAGACTTGAAAGTTAAACCTGATAAGTCTAGTGTTGATTCTCTTGAAACAGGTTATGTGCCTATTACTCTAAGCTCAGAAGAAAACTCTTTGAGTAATACGTCTGAACCAATACCTGGGACAAGTGCTGCTGCCATGAATGAAGAGATTCAACCCAATGTAACCCCTTTGTCAGTTGAGTCTGATGATGAGAAGGTTGGAAAGTCAAGGTATAATTTGAGGCCTAGAAAACCAAATGATGTCGGCTTCGGTTGTGTATGCATGCAGTCGTTATCAAGTGGCACAAGTGAGCCTACGAGCTTTACGCAAGCCATGCATGTCGAAGACAAAGACAAATGGTATCAAGCTATGATGGATGAATATCAATCCTTGCTTGAGAAAAATACATGGGTTCTCGTTGATAGACCAGATAAGAAGGTGATACCTTGTAAGTGGGTGTATAAATTAAAGAAAAATGCTCATGGTGATATTATTAAATATAAAGCACGTCTTGTCGCTAAGGGATATAACCAAGTGTATGGTGTTGATTATATGGAAACCTATTCTCCAGTAGTCCGAAACTCTTCTCTGCGAATGCTATTTGCATTAGCTGCTGAAAAGGGCATGAAAATGTATCACCTAGATATAGATACGGCGTTTTTAAATGGAGATTTGGAAGAAGAGGTCTATATGTGTCAGCCGGAAGGATTTTGTAAGCCTGGGCAAGAAGATAAAGTTTGTTTATTAAAGCGTTCGCTTTACGGTTTAAAACAAGCCCCACGTGCTTGGTATAAAAAGTTAACCGAAATTTTATCTTATATAGGTTTTAGTCAAACTCCTTCAGAAGCATGTATTTACACTAAGAAGGTTGGCGATGAGTTAATAATACTCGCTTTCCATGTTGATGACATTGTCATATATTATAAGGAAAATAAAACGCTTGACAACGTCATTAGTGACTTGAAGAAATATTTTAGTCTGAAAATATTAGGACCTTTAAGTTATTACTTAGGTTTAAATGTTGAATGCAGGCCTAATGAGATAAAGATATCTCAGAAAACATTTATTTTGGAACTACTGTTGAAGTTCAACATGCAGGATTGTAAGGCGATGTCTACACCGCTGGAAACTAAAAGACTTCTACCAAGTGAAAACGGTAATGTAGACGAGTGCTCTCCGTATCCGTACCAAAACTTAATTGGTGCCTTAATGTTCTTATCAGTTAATACGAGACCGGATATAGCTTTTGCGACATCCTATTTGAGCCAATTTAATACGAAATTTGATAAGAGCCATTGGGCTGCAGCAAAGCGTGTGTTGCAATATTTAAAGGGTACGATTGATTTAGGTATCATTTACAGGAAATGAGGTGGTCCTCTCGTTGGTTTCTGTGACTCAGACCATGGAAGTTGTCCTGTGCATCGTCGTTCATATACAGGATTCTACTTCTCTTTGTCCGGAGGAGCGATTTCGTGGGAGAGTAAGAAGCAGACCTTTGTTGCTCTCTCGTCAAGCGAAGCTGAGTACATGAGTTTGGGGAGCGCTGCCAAAGATGCTGTGTTTTTGAAGCGGTTGTTGTGCGAATTGACTGGTGAGTCAACCATTATTGTTATACATAATGATTCCCAATCTGCTCAAAAGTTGGCTCTGAATCCAGTCCATCACAATAGAACCAAACATATAGACATTAGATTTCATTTTATAAGAGATTTATTATCGGATAATGTAATTAATGTCGTTTATACTCCTACTGAGGAGATGTGGGCTGATGTACTTACTAAACCATTAGCTCGTGTTAAGCATCAAAGTTGTGTAAAGGGAATAGGGTTATGCGTATAATGTGTTAATCTTATTTTTGATTAAGGGGGAGTATGTTGTATTACTGGCTAATCAAAAATTTAAATATTTCTTTTACCATGCTAAGTTCCCTTTGATGTTTGTCACTTCTTTAAATAAAGTCATTCCCAACAAATTCATTACCGAAAAAAAAATTATATTATGAAAAAGTTGTCCCTCTTTGAATAGCTCTATCTCCACAATCAATGGACCTAGAGACTTCAGATTTACTTAAATTGCAGCTCATTATTTTATCTTTACAAAAATATAACAAAAGTACCTGACAAACGCTTGCTTAAAGTCCATTTTTTAACCGAATTTGCAATTTCTCAAAGAGGACGGGGTGACGACTGTCACGCTCTATTTTCTCCGAAACTAAATGACCGAATGAGTTGGAATTTGGTACACAAATGTAAATTAAATGACTTAAAAACTGAAACGTTACATTAATTTTGAAAATAGAAATCACTTTTATGGATTTAATTGTGTTCTTTTTTTTCAACTTTTGCTAAGTATATTGTACGATAACATGTCCAATTAAACAGTTGTAAGCATCTCAAATGTATTTTTTTACAATTTTGAGATAACTGGTTTTGAAGCTATTAAAGAAATCTTTTTTATCTAAAAACTTCCGATCGGCAAAAATAAATGGGTAAACATTTTAATATTTTTGGTAAAGAACACAATACAAAAAAAAATACGAAAATCGGTTCACTGGAACTTTGTTCCGAGGTATAAAGCTTACGTTACTCTACTATATAGTAAAATTTATAAGAAATCATGATTATTTCATGGAAATGGGGAATACAAATAATATAGACTTTATAGCAAGCACTAAAGAATTATCCTTTCGCTTGAGGTTGAAGTCAACAGTGCTCCCAAGCGGCGACAAAGCATGCAGATTAGGATGCGCCTTAATAAGATGGAAATGAGTTTCCAACAATTTCTACAATAATATTGTTTTTCTACCAAATGAAAATGGATATACCTAAACCTAATAAATATTGTAACTTCGACGACTTTTATTAAATAAATCTCTCAATGGACATCGATGGTGTGTATGTGTACCTGATACAATACAAGTACATTAAATGTTGTAGAATGTAATGTATGATTTTCCTCGTTTTATTTTTATAGCCCTCAATATCAATACGGTAGAGTGGAGTGCCATTGCCGACATGAAGTCAGAGAACGTGCGAGTAATTCGAAAGATTTTATTCTATTCAACAATAGCCTTTCAGCATTTTTTTTCATGTGGATTCTATGCCTTTGTCAACACGAGTAATAGGAATACTTTTCGGGGTAATAGATTATAAGTATTTTATTTGGAAAATATTTCTAAAGAGGGTACCATAATAAGTGAGTTAGGTACATTTGCGCAATGGGGTCGTATTTTAATAGTTGGTGCTCGAGCTTGCTTGTAGAATGGCGTACATCATGGTACTATTTTAAAGTGAAATACAACAGCTACGGCGGAGGAGGCACAATGGGGTAAATCTGCCTCCCGCAAAACGTCGCTGAGAGGTGCACGGGTGCATTTCACGCCAGGGCTGAAATTTAGCGCGAATTTCCAGATTCCAATTATGTAACAATTTAAACTGTGTTCGGATTTCAGTTTCATTTCTGTCTCCGGTGTTTTATTCGAGCTGCGCTGCGGCAGTGTTTTGTTCGAGCTTGGATATTATTGTGAGCCTTATTTTATTCTGGTTCAATGACACTCACTTGTAACTTCTTTATTAGCAGGTAATTTCGCTAGGACCACGCTATGACTAATAATAATAATATGTTGGGACATTTCATACAAATTGACCTAGCCCCAAACTAAGCGACGCTTGTATTATGGGTGCTGTACAACGATATAAATACTTATATAGAGAAATACACATACATATATACATACATACATAAATACTCCATCTCATCCATGACTCGGGTACAAACATTCGTGCTCATCACACAAAGTTAGCCCCTAGCGGGATTCGAACCCGCGACCGCCAGATCAGTGGGCAGGATCACTACCAACTGAGCCAAACCTGTCGTCAAAATAATTGGACTATTGAAGTGGTAAAGAGAGATTTAGACTTTACACGGACTATATTTGGTCATACCAAACGGATCACAATCAGTTGGTTCTAACTTGAAGAAAAGAAATGAGCATACAATACACTCTCTCCGGTTCTAGAGGAGGGGGTCGTGGAGGTCATGCATTTTTAATTTTTTTTTCACATAATTTTAATGAGGCCAGGAATCTAAGCTTTTCCATACGCCGAACGCTTTACCGAACGTCGAAAAGTGTCTATACTAATAATAAGTCTGCAGAAGAAGTCGCGTCCAAAACTTGAAAGTGGTCCCTATTGTAGATGTATCTCGATTTACAATAAAATACCAGAATATGTAAAACAACAATCAAATGATAAAATGTTCACAAGCAAACTCAAAACCATATTAATACAAAAATGTTATTATACTCGTACTATAGACGAATTCTTACTCGTAAAGGATAAAACACTATTCTAAAACTACTTAACGAATTATTATTATTATTTTTGAGTAATCTGATAAAATCTAATCTAATTATTGTAGTATTATGATAAAATCGAAGTCTTAATGTTAACGTAGAATTAAATAGATATATAATATATTTTCTTAGTTTTTAAGGACATATTTCGTGCCCTAGCAGGGTATCATGTACCTACTAACTTACATAATTAACATCTGATGTCAATGAACATGATATTGAAATAAAGAATTGAATTGAATTGAAAATTAAAAGAAACCATCAAGCCGAGGGGACTATATAAACGAAACTGAACACAAAATTCGATTTTTAGAAAAATTGGCTGTATGTATGTCTGTATGTCCGGATTTAACTCGAAAACTACTGGAGGGATTGCAACAAAATTTGGTATGAAGGTAGTTTATAACACTGGTCAACCTATAGGCTACTTTTTATCCCGGAAAAATGCTCAGTTCCCGCGGGTAGGGTACGCTACTGACGAATTCCACGCTACGACGCTACGACGCTAGTACACAATATACTCTTGACTGAACTCACTTGTTCAGTATTTTGAGAACGATCCACAAGTTGCAAGTGTATCGTACCTCACTCGCTGCCATATCCCCGGCAATGAGACGTGAATCGTAATTCGGCGAGTGGCCAGGCGCTCGGGAATTTTAACCGAATTTCACGGCTCCTGCACCTTGTCTCCAGTGTTCTCCAACTTTGCTTTAAGTTTTAAACACAGTTTTGCACACCCGCCGTGCGCATGAAGTAAGTAATTGTCTTTATTAAGCTTCGCAACTCCCGAATATCATCGGCTGGATGGAACTACTACTACTACTACTACAGCCTATTTGCGTCCCACTGCTGAACACAGGCCTCCCCTCATCATGAGAGGGTTTGGGATATAGTCCCCACGCGAGCCCAGTGCGGGTTGGAGACTTCACGCACATCTTTGAATTACTTCGCAGATGCGTGGAGATTTCCTGACGATGTTTTCCTTCACCGAAAAGCTCGTGGTAAATTCAAATTGAATTTCGCACGTAAGTAAACTTAGAGGTGCGAGCCGGAATCGAACCCCCAACCCTCGGCATGAGTGGTGGTAGGTCGAACCACTAGGCCACACCACGGCTTTTTTGAATGGAACTAGTTAATGATAAACCTATTTTTGAATACCTACCATGAAACCCTTGAAGATATTTAAATTGATTTTATGGAATCTTTGCTACAGAACTCTACAGTCTTATTTATCACTTATTACCTATAATAGCATATTATCAATATTAGTACCTATATATTTACATTATTCCGAGTATTTCTTTGTATACTTAGGGCCGGTTCCTATATCCACGTAACGCCTCGTTTTGCCTACGGACGGTTGATTTTTGACATTTGTTCCATAGAGAATCTGTCAAATTTTAACCGTCCGTAGGCAAAACGAGGCGTTTCGTGGATATAGGAACCGGGCGTAAATAAAATGAAAATTTCTTACTTGTGCCTTAATTACTTGCGTTATAAAGGTAGACTAGTTTAATCAACGTTTTCGTATAAAGTATTTTAATGATGCTACGCAATCGTAGCCCTGCCCGCGTGCTACGTCCGCTACGGCGTAGCACAAGAAACCAGGTGATTCAAAGGATCCATTCAAATACGGGGTCAAGGAAAACGTTGTGACGATATTTTACCCACAGAATCAGCTATCGATTCTAAGTATGTTTTTAAGGTTTTTTTTTGAGTTGGTGAAAATTATAGTACAAAATTTATTTTTTACTTAGTCATAAAATATAATTAAAACATGCTTAGAATCGATGGCTGATTCTGTGGGTAAAATATCGTCACAACGTTTTCCCTATATGTAGTTAAATTACGCTGCAATTTAATTTTCTACCAAATTCATTATTTATTTTAAGGGTACGGCCACATGTCGTTACATGACATGCTAGCTACCTACTTATTGAAAAAATTCTACCACCACCACAACAGCTTCTATACGGCCCACTGCTGGGCACAGGCCTCCTCTCATCTCAAGAGCGTTTGGGCGGGCTGTAGTCCCCACGGGGGCTTGTGCGGATTGGGACTTAACACATCCTTGAATGCAATATTTATCGGGACATCGTGTTAGTGACACCACTTAGGTACAACTCTAGAACGGGTGAACCGATTCCTATGATTTTTTGGATTTGTGTCCGCTCCATAATATATCCGGTAATAACCATTGAAATATCAAAAAAGTGCATGCAAAAAAATATATGATGATTTTAAATATGATCGTAATTTCGCCCATCCTCCGCAATTGGTAGCTCACATCACGCATGACTGTTAGGCGGGACGGAGTCCGCCGGGTCTGCTCGTTCCTAATAATTCTAAACTGTAAATTAATGAAACTTGAATAAATATCCGACGTTACTAGATCATTTACGAGTACAATAGGTGAACGCCATGAACGTTTGTTTTTTGGCCGCGCCCTCTGTCCGCGGCAGAGCCAAACCGCGGAGCGCGCCGCACTGAAAAAGAAACATGAATTTTCATGCAGTGAGCACCGAGTGCATTTAAAACATGCTCTACAGGCTTATTTGCTGTTTGGTAAAAAATAAAACAGCTCATGTAAATTGCCATAACGTTTCGCGTTTTAGCGTGGCTACTGAGATAACCAATTTATCGAGACTGGCCAGTTTTTAGGGTTCCGAAGTCCACAAGGATTATAGTTTCGCCATGTCCGTCCGTCCGTCCGTCTGTCCGCACTATTGCTCGGAGATGCTTAGTCCTAGAAAGCTGTAATTTGGCATGAATATACATATTAGTTTTTTATAGGGTACCTCCCCTACTCGTAGTGGGGATGTAATTTATTTTCTTGCGTACCCCATGGTGCGGCATATCGTTGAATAGGTCTTAAAAAAATATTGAGGGTTTGTTAAAACCATTTTTTGATTAAGTGATGCGTTTGTGAAATATTAAGCTTTAAAGTGCTATTTTTTGTTAGAGTCGCGTGTCCCCCCCTGCCAGCTAAATGGTGGTATTTGGATGGCTGAAAAAAATCACGGTTATGGCATATATAACGTAGTTGAAAGGCAAACTATCACAGCTAAGTAGGCTGTACAAACTTACGAGTCATAGTCGACCAACTGATGAAATGATGGTGAGAATACCAATGATTTTTCTGGAGCGGCAGGGGCGTCGGGCGGGCACGTCATACCACAGGCTAGCTAGATGCTAATAAGTCTTAGAAAGGTACTGTGGGCATCCTCAACTTCGGAACCCTATACTTTGCGCGGCCCGACACGCACTTGGCCGGTTTTGGAATCCAATGGCCTACTGCACTCTGAATAGGGATTTGTGAAGTATATGGGGAAAGTCCAACATGGTTTTTTATTATTAATTTAATAGGTTCTGTATCCAAAACGAGGTGTTTGTGGCTATAGGAACCGGGCGTTAAAAGTGGTCTATTTTAGATACAAACCCAAAATGTAGTCGATCATGTTCAAGTTCTAAAGGGATGTTCTGTTGTATTGAGAAAAAAATACTTTTATAAATATTTAGTTATTACAAGTACACGATATTATGTAGAACAGGGGCAGAAGACTGTCACAAACGCGAAAATAATTGCTTCACGAAGTATAAACGAGAATGCATCAAATCAAAAAATACTAAAGCAGCATTAGCGCAACAAGGCAAATTCGTTGTTAACTTTCAGACGAGAATTCCGAACAGCTGTGCTCACATTACGCCGCTCATTAGCCCGGTGTGACGCGGCCTTAACTGCCCGCGGCTCTAGCTACAATAATAATTGTCCCACTATAATACCATACGTTCCATATTTAAACACGATCATAAAATGGTAAAGAGTTTGAGAAGTCCAGCTCAAATTGTCAGATCAGACGGGATTTTACGACACCAATTAACAGCCTAGTAGGTATGAATGTCTAGACCTACTTTATATCACGTATTAACTGAAATGACTGACACCTTTACCAACTAAAATGAAACATACGTACGAATACTTTGGATGTAAAGTGAAATAAATTGAAATTCATACATGAATAGACTTTTTCAGATTCTTACCCCTATTTTAGTGGCAGTATATTTCTAGAGGTAGAATAAAATCAAAAATACATGCATTTCCCCCCACAAAGTATGTAAATAATAATTATGCCTAAGGTATCTGAAAAATAGTTGTGTGATACATTTAGTGTAGTACTTAATAAATACCAACTTTGTCATCTATACTACGTGTTACCTGTAAACAGTGTCACAGTCATCAGGCTCCCACAAGAACAAGTAATGAAAGCTAGGAATCAAAAGAAATTAACTAATTTAATTTCGATTTAATTTCAATAAGTCAGCTGAAAGACGTTTACTGCTGGATAGTGACCTCCCGCAAGGCTCGCCAGTCACATCGGTCTTGTGCCATTCGCATCCACCAGATTCCTACGACATTCACGGACTTTTCTGGCATATCTGTTTTTGCGAGCAATATAATTGACCGATGCTTTTGGTTTTGTTTATACTTTTTAATTACAAAGAACTCGTATCAAAGAACTTGACATTGACTCACTATGAAAACTGCGAATGCGTTCTCTCTACTTTATCTGCAATTCTGCAGTAAGTAAACCAAACAAGAGTCTGCAATCTTTTACCCTTTAATGAAATTCCCCGCCGACGCGATGACAAACGGAACACACTAGTTGACTTGGCAGCAGGAGGACAGTATAAAATGCTCCGCGTATGTTACACGGCTATTTAACGCTCTAGTGCAATAGCAGGACATTTTCGCGCACACAGGTACCTAATAAGAGTAGGTAAAGTATTAGCTACCGCTTTTGCAAACTCGTTGATTTTATTTTTTTAATTCATTAAATTTTAGTGGTCAAGAGCTCAAGAGTCAGAGTAAGCATCGCTCGGGTGAAAATAGCTAAATTGATTTTTCCCGGAAATGAGCTAGGTATTTAGATCTATTGTTTGCCGCCGTTAATCCGAATTTCCGAGAACGTGATTAAACAAAAATAGCTTGTTTAATATAGGATATTAGAAAATAGTTATGAAAATGCCTTGACAACTAAAATTGCTTAATCAACCTCAAAGGCCTCCAAGTTTCTATGAGCCACTAATAGGCACTTGTCCCTTGTCTGTCCGCGTCTCACAGACACAAAGCAGTCGTAAACTATAGTAAACACTTTGAGTAACTATACCTACATATATGTATTGTTTTTATGTGGCCCATTTCGTATTTACCTTGAGGCATATCGTTTAATTTACGAGCCAAGTTCTCGCATAAAAGGGCGGATTGCGCCGCACCGCGTACGCAAATTGTGAGCCGCACAAACTTTGTCGACTATTTTCACTCCCTCCGATGTCATATAGGTATTCTGGATTATACCGTCTTTGACTGTACGCGTTTGTTATTGCAAAACTAATCACAAGTAACAAAACTTGAGAGGTTCTTGTATACTTATACGTGTTCGGAACCGAATACTGAGCGCGATTCGGAACGCAGCCCTTGATAGATACTAGCGAAGCTGTGGCTTTTTGAGGTACTATTTTGACAGACGTCATATTGTCTTTGTAAAAACTTGTAAGAATAACCTTTTGAGACGCTGCGTGGTTTATTGAGATACTTGAACTATAAATTGTAATCTACAACGCGTACGAGCGTTTTGAGTGTAGAAAGCTTGAATTGTGATCAGTTACTTGACATTTTGTGTAATCCATTGGGAGCGCGGGTGTTTGCGTGCGAAAACTCTTGAAACGGCCCGGCGGAACGAGCAGACCGGTGAAGGGAATTCAGACCTACACTTTACACACTACAGATACACACCCTTCACGGCCCTTGGGCGCTTGCCAACAGAGGCCTGTATTGCTGTCACGGCTGTAAGTACGGAATTATCATTGTTACAAAATAAATCTTAGACCCCTTCGCAGACACCAATTCTTGTAGGCGTTGCTGTGTGACTGCAGTTTATCGCCACCTATACCCTCGGCTACAGCAGTCTTAGTAAACGGGCCCAGCTATTGAGACGTCTGTTTTGGAAGCCGTAGGTGTAGGCATCATAATTTTTGGTAGCACAGCGTGGGTTTTTGAGATCCACACGAGTCGTAGAACAGGGCATTTAATTAGTAATTTTTGGTTTTGCCTGTTACACGACGGTGTCTAGAAGTCTTGTTTAGAGTCAAGTCCACTGTGTTTGATGGGTATAAACCCACACAGTTGGAATCAGTTCATTAAATTTACCTTTTGTTGGATAAATCTATTTTTTGATGTTCGGGTTGCTACGGGCAAAGATAGAAAATTGGTAAATCATTGTTGAAAATTGATTGATATTTCTATGTTAAGTAACTAGTTTGCACTAAAGATTGTTGAGGATATATAATCTCACCTATTTTTGTGAATTTTAATGTAAATTGATAAAAGTCAAATTTGGTAGGTAGTTGATACATATGAAAAAACAGGGTAGTTTCGTGCATATGGAAGTAGTTGCTCTAGTTGATTGAATTGGTTTGGCCTTTGCTATTAATAGACACCTTTGTATTGTAAATATATTTTAGTTGTTGAATTTGGGGATTCCTAGTTAATTTTATATTAAAATAGGGTTCTGTACTAATTAATATAATTTGAATTATAGTTTAAATCAATTATAGTTTTGAACTAATATGGTTAATTGTTGTAGGTTCTCACTGTAATAGCAATTGATTTAGGGATCTGCAGGCAAGTTTGCAGGGTTCCGTTGCTGACAAAATAATTTAAATTTAATTCTTTTTTGTGGTTTAGATTGTTGAACAATAGAATTTAAATTTAATTATATACCTTTTGCTTTGTTTGTTGTTTTGGACAAGTATGTCAAAATTAGTTGCCCGAATCAAAGCGGAGTTGAGATGGGCGGCTTCAGCTGCTGCGTTGATAGATCGACCAGATCGTTTTGATGCTTTGCTCCGAAGATCGGCAGAGTTGACGGAGCGGAGCAAAATTGTACAAAGTTGCTATACGGAGCTTTTGGACACCGAGGATCCAAAGCTGGATGACTGTGTGGAGGCCGACATCACACAGTTTTATGATTTGACGGACAGTATTGCCCAAGCCGCCAGCAGGGTAGAGCGGGGTGCATTGACTGAGGAAACCAGAACACCTCCACCCATGGCTCTTTTGGGGCGTTTACCTACTCTTGACTTGCCACATTTTGATGGGGATTTGAAAGGTTGGACCGCCTACCATGACTTATTCACCAGTCTGGTAGATGCTAGGACGGACTTGGCACCGAGTCAGAAGTTGGCCTACTTGTTCTCCACATTAAAGGGAGAGGCCCTCGGTCTTGTCTCACATTTGGCGGTCACCGACCAAAACTACCCCACTGCCAAGGAACTATTGGTGAAGCGGTATGCCAACATTAGGCGGTTGGCAGATACCCATGTTGCACAGCTGTTGTTGTTGCCCTACGTCCATAGGGTTGCCACTTTGAGAGTGGACTTGGTCAACCCCATGGTGGTGGCATTGAATGCTTTGCGGCGGCTCGGTCTGCCTATCGATGAATGGTCCTTTATGTTGTTGCACATTGTTTTGTCGCGTTTGCCTACGGACTTGAAAGTCCGTTTTGAGCAAAAACATGGTGGTGACAGTGCCACGCAGTTGCCGCTATTTGCAGATTTGTTGGCGTTTTTGGAAGAGGAGTGCCGCTTGTTGGACAACGCTGGCGTTGAAGGCCCGTCCCCGGCCCCAGCGCGGCCTCCTCCAGAACAGCGTCGTGTTGTCTCTCGCCCCCCCCCTCGAGGGGTGGTTGAGCCACGCCGCCCAACCCTCAGATACGCAACGGCCCAGGGCCCTCGTTGCGTATATTGTAATGCTGACGGCCATTTTGTTTCTGCGTGTCCTCAATTCCTCAATAGGAAGGTGAAAGATCGACGAGGCATTGCGAATGATCGCCGGTGGTGCTACTCCTGCTTGGGGCAGCATCTGCAGCGGGACTGTTCACGGCCAGAGCCGTGCCCGAACTGCCAGGGGAAGCACCACCCGGTTTTGTGTGCCAATAGGAATGGTGGTGTTCGGGTTGAAGATGCGGGGTGGAATTCCCCCACGGGCGGGGGCCCGCATCCCCACCATCCCCAAAGGGAGTCTCGTCGGGGCTTGCCGCCCACGGGCGGGGGAACCCCTCCCCCCTCTCCTCAACAGCAGGAGAGGTTTGCAGCGGTTCAGCGCCGCACCACGCCTCCGCGGTTCTCCCCACCGCTGTGCGAGAGACCGCGTTTGGAACGCCGCCCGCCCCAGTTCGGTCGCAGTAGCGCCTACTACGCGCCGAGCCGAGGATTGCCGAGCAGACGCCATGAGGTACCAGTGGATCACTACCTCCACTCGTATCGGACATCGCCATCACGCGATGCCCCCCAATAGGTAGTTGCCGCCCTCTCTCCCACCACCGCCGCCCAACCTGAGACAATTCTTCTGCCGACTGTTTGTGTCAGGGTCTGGGGCCCGGAGGGCGACTCCCTGTTTGTACGTGCCCTTTTGGATTCGGGTGCCCAGGGTTGTCTTGCGTCCTCTTATTTGGTGGAGAGATTGGGCCTCCCATGTAGACCTCACCCTGTAGTGATCCACGGCATTGGTGGCCTTCAGGTGGAAGGACCAAAGGGTGAAGTCAAGGTTTGTTTTTCGCCTGTAAATTGTGGGCCGTCCATTGTGGCCAAGGCGGTCATTCTGAATGATATTTTGGGCAGAAACCCGCAGGTGACTATCTCCCCTGCTGTGGTAAATTTGACGTCGGATTTGACTCCCGCTGACCCTCAGTGGTTTGTACCTGGACCCGTAGACCTACTCCTGGGAGTAGACGTGTTGGGTTTGATTTTGTCCGGGGAAAAGCGGGTTTTGCAACCGTACGGGTTAATTGCGTTACGCACTATTTTTGGATATAGTTTTTGTGGTCCCGTGTTGAGGGGTACTGTCCCACGGGTTGAAGACCAAACTGTTGCAATAGGGCTCTCACTCTCTGACGCAGTCCAGCGTTTCTGGGAGGTCGAAGAGCCCCCCAAGGCTCCCAGAGTCGACCCAGCGGAAGAAGAGTGTGAATTGTCGTACCAGAATAATACTGGTCGCCGCGCTGATGGTCGTTTTGTCACTCGGTTGCCTTTCAGGGCTGCACGCCCCCCTCTCGGTCAGTCTCATGCCTTGGCAGAAAAAAGGTTGTTGTCCATGGAACGCCGAATGAAGAGGGATCCGGACTTTCGTACTAAGTACATTGACTTTATGCGCGAGTATGAGGATTTGGGACATATGTCCCCTTCCGACATTGATTGGCGCTCGCTCGAGCACTACTTCTTGCCTCACCACGCGGTTTTGAAGACTCCCGGTGGGAAGATAAGAGTAGTTTTTGACGGCTCGGCCCCTACTTCGAATGGGGTTTCTTTGAACCAGTGTTTGCATTCCGGTCCCAAACTGCATAGGGACATCTCGGATATTCTCACCAACTTCCGCCGTCATCAAATTGTCTTTGTGGCTGACATCCGAATGATGTTCAGACAATCGGTGGTGCACCGAGATGACCGGCGGTACCAATTGATCTTGTGGCGTGAGCGATCTTGTGATCCGATGCAAGTGTACGAGTTGAACACTACCACGTACGGACTTAAGTCTAGTCCCTACATTGCTATTCGAACGTTGTTGGAATTGGCTCATCGTGAGCGATTGAACTATCCCCGGGCGGCGGCCATCTTGGGAGATTCGGTGTACGTCGATGACGTCTGCACTGGGGCCTCTACCGTCGCGGAGGCTTTGATTTTGCGGGACGAGTTGATTGCAATCCTAAAGTCGGGAGGTTACGAATTGCGTAAGTGGTTGTCAAATTGCCCCGACTTATTGTGTGATCTTCCAGTGGATCATCAACAGGACCCTCTCCTGTTTGAAGATGCTGACAACCCTAACTTGATTGCGGTCCTTGGTATACAGTACCAGCCCGTCCAGGATGTCTTCACTTATCAGGTGGAGTTGGACTTCCCGAAGAACTGGACGAAACGCTCGGTTTTGTCGACTACTGCTCGGACCTTCGATCCCAATGGATGGATCACACCAGTCATTTTTCTGGCAAAGTGCTTTTTGCAGAAGCTTTGGATTGCGGAAGTGCCTTGGGACGAACCTCTCCAGGGAGAGTTGTTGAGAGAATGGTGTTCGTTTGTGTCCTCACTTCCGGACGTGAACCGGATTCTCTTGCCTAGATTATTTTTGCCGGCTGGCAAGTGTCGAGTCAGTCTCCACGGTTTCTGTGACGCATCCGAACGAGGATATGCGGCCGTGGTATTTTTGCGGACTGTTAGTTCATCCGGTCACGTGGGAGTTCATTTGGTGATGGCCAAAAGTAAGGTGGCCCCTATTCGGACTAGGCTGACGATTCCTAAGTTGGAACTGTCGGGAGCAGCCCTCCTTACTAGGCTTCTCAATCATGTTTGTGGTACTTTGGGTTGTACCGTTGAGATCTCGGAAGTATTTGCGTGGACTGATAGTGAGATCGTTCTTTGTTGGCTTCGCACCTCGCTACATAACTTGGAGGTTTTTGTTGCGAATCGAGTCTCACAGATCCAGAGCTCTGAGACCCCGCTGATCTGGAGACATGTGCCAGGAGAATTGAATCCCACGGACTGCGCTTCGCGAGGCTGCGAGGCTCCTGCGCTTGTGAACCATTCTCTTTGGTGGGGACCAGATTGGTTGACGCACCCTGAGGCGTCCTGGCCCCAGAATCGGTTCTCCTCTCCAGAGGAATTACCAGGCTTGCGTGTTGGCGTTGTGGAGACGCAACCTGCGTACAATTTGAATCTGTTGTTGGACAGATATAGCTCTCTGTCAAAATTGATTGGGGTTACCGGTTGGATCCGGCGTTTCATACGCAACGGACGGAACCCACTGAATAAGGACTTGACGTCAGTTTTGTCGCCATTGGAACGCCAAGAGGCCTTGATGTTTTGGGTTCGTGTAGTGCAAACAGAGCACTTTGAACCGACTATTGAATCCCTGAAAAGAGGAACGCCTGTGAAGGGTCCCCTTGCTCGTTTGAATCCATTCCTGGACGAGTCGGGTCTGCTTCGAGTCGGTGGACGACTTCGAAACTCGAATTTGCCGTATGGGGCTCGCCACCCCTTGTTGCTCCCTAAAGGAGGAGCCTTTGTGAATTTGTTGGTGTCAGATCGACACATTGCTAACGCTCACGCAGGCTGCCATACCCTTCTAGCCATTTTGCAGCGTGAATTTTGGATCTTGTCGGCCAGACGCACTATTCGTGGCGTCATTTTTAAGTGCATGCCGTGCTATCGGTTGAAGGCCGCACCTTCACAGCCGATGATGGGTGATTTGCCGTCCGACAGAGTCTCGGAGAGTCGGCCATTTGCGTGCGTGGGTACCGATTTTGCTGGCCCCTTTTTGGTGAAGACCTCTCAGCTTCGCAACGCTCGGTCTGTCAAGGCATATTTGTGTGTGTTTGTCTGCCTGGCCACCAAAGCAGTTCACTTGGAACTGGTAAGTGCCCTCAGCACGGAAGCATTTCTTGCGACGCTAGGTAGATTTGTATCTCGCCGGGGACTACCGTCCTTGATCCGCTCTGATAACGGCACTAATTATAAGGGCACTGATCGTTATTTGAACGAAGTTTGTAACTATATGAATAGTCATAAGGATATTTTGAGGATTGCAATGTCCCGAATGGGCATTAGGTGGCAATTTGACCCCCCAGCTTGCCCCCATTGGGGTGGAATTTTTGAGGCCGTTGTAAAGGTTACAAAGACGCATCTCCGACGAGTTATTGGCGAAACGATATTAACGTTCGAGGAACTTGCAACGGTATTTTGCAAAATTGAGGCCGTCCTCAACTCGCGACCTCTCTGCCCAATCTCGTCAGACCCAAATGACCTGGAAGCATTGACTCCTGGTCACTTTTTGATTGGTCGGCCCCTTAACGCCCTGCCTGAATATCCCATCAGGGAAGTAAAATCATCACGTTTGAGCCGTTTTGAATTGCTCCAGCAGATGACTCAGAGTTTCTGGCATCGTTGGTCGCTGGAATATTTGCATATTCTGCAGCAGCGCGTTAAGTGGACCGACAAAACTGATCCTCCCAAAGTTGGAGATCTTGTTCTGGTTAAGGAATCAAATTTGTTGCCCTTGTATTGGCGTCGTGGACGCATTGTAGAGTTGTTCTATGGGCCTGACGGGATTCCCAGAGTTGCTGAGGTCATGGTCGGAGATTCGGTTTTGAAACGAGCGGTGGCGAGCCTAGCCCGCCTCCCCATTTATTAGCAGTCAGAATGGATCTGACTGGAGCGGGGGATTGTTCGGAACCGAATACTGAGCGCGATTCGGAACGCAGCCCTTGATAGATACTAGCGAAGCTGTGGCTTTTTGAGGTACTATTTTGACAGACGTCATATTGTCTTTGTAAAAACTTGTAAGAATAACCTTTTGAGACGCTGCGTGGTTTATTGAGATACTTGAACTATAAATTGTAATCTACAACGCGTACGAGCGTTTTGAGTGTAGAAAGCTTGAATTGTGATCAGTTACTTGACATTTTGTGTAATCCATTGGGAGCGCGGGTGTTTGCGTGCGAAAACTCTTGAAACGGCCCGGCGGAACGAGCAGACCGGTGAAGGGAATTCAGACCTACACTTTACACACTACAGATACACACCCTTCACGGCCCTTGGGCGCTTGCCAACAGAGGCCTGTATTGCTGTCACGGCTGTAAGTACGGAATTATCATTGTTACAAAATAAATCTTAGACCCCTTCGCAGACACCAATTCTTGTAGGCGTTGCTGTGTGACTGCAGTTTATCGCCACCTATACCCTCGGCTACAGCAGTCTTAGTAAACGGGCCCAGCTATTGAGACGTCTGTTTTGGAAGCCGTAGGTGTAGGCATCAATACGGGTTTGTGTACCGCACCGAAACTAATAAAACACAATTCTGTGTTTAAACACTAAACAGGTACGACCCAGAGGTCTACTCTAGCGTTTTTCTAGTAAGCAAACAGAGTTCTGATTATAAATATTAAACCACACAATTTATGCTCCTATAATTGGATTTATGTAACCTGTTTAATAAAGGATATCGTTTACTTCGAAAGTTCGAAACTATACTTAAGTAAATAGACTGTTTTTTTTTTCAATAAATAACTTTGAATCTGACTTTCAAGTCATTGTTCAAATCACTTATAGGTATATATTTATTGACGTAATAATTATGGCTACAGAACAGAGTATTTTAATCATCAATAACAAAAATAGATTAAAATACATACCACCAAATAATAATGTCAACAGTGAGTAGATATACTTACGAATGAGTTTATACTGAAGAACCAATTATTCACGCTACTAGAGGCTGCAAATTACACGGCTTGACACAAAACACACGAAACTTGGTCAAGTCCATCACACGTACATGTTGGTCTGCATGTTTGTCCACAACTCGGAACTAATATTGCCAGTGCATCGACTACTAATACTACCCTTCACAGCAAGACAGAAAGTGTTTATTTATATCATTATAATTTATGTACATAGCATTATCTATGCCCAACTTTAAATTTAGTAGGAGATAGATCAATGATCATATACTTGTGTAGGGTAGGTATTTTTATCCCAGCAAAATAATTCCCACGAGATAAAACTTAAATTTAAAACGCCACAAACAAAGTCGTAGGCAACAAAATAAAACAATTATTATATTTATATGCAGCTCGCCATCTTTGATAAAAAAGAGACCAACTCCAAATTTAAGGAAAAGTTTAATAGCTGTACCTATCACCCGAGGGTATTGAAAATGATGGTGTATCGAAGGGTTATTAAGAAAGCCAAATGATATATGTATGTAAGTAAATCTGGAAGCTCAGCGGAACGGTGTTACGCCGGCGATCCTTCATAAATTGTCGCGTCATTTTTTTTGGAAGCGTAAAAATTTCCAGAAAAACAGAATCTATAATTTGGTTTGCAAAGATAACGTATAAGATGTGAGATTTCAGCATCACCCGATCATAATCTCATTAACCTTAGGAGCTACTGCCCTCAAATGAGATAAATTGTTTTTTTTTTCAATTATTATTATAGATGGATAAAAAGGCCTACCTGGAAAGAGGTCACCGCCGCCTATAGACGCTTGCAACACCATGGAACTTTTATTTAGTGTGAATGTGGTTATTTTATTTAGATATAGCTTCTGCCCGCGACTTCGTCAGCGTGGAATTCGGTTATAGCGTTCCCGCGGGAATTGAGCGTTAAACTATAACAATTATATACGAAAACCTCCCTCTTGAATCACTCTATCGAATCAAAATCCGTTGCGTAGTTTTAAAGATCTAAGCATAAGTAGCGACAGACGAGACAGCGAAGCGACTTTGTTTTATACTATGTAGTTATTTCCTTCACGACGGTTAGGTACACTACCCATACTGGACTGACAAGATAACCAATACATAAAGGAATTTAGAACATGTTTTGAATAATAAAAAACCTAATTTGAAAGATGTGTCAGCTAACCACTGTACAATGGCTTCTGCTGGACATAGGCCTCCCAAGGCTCGCCACTCAAACCGGACCATCGGCTTCCCGCAACCTTCACGAGATCGTCACTCTATCTTGTTGGAGGCCTACCGATAGCTCAATATGTATGTAAGGTATGTCCGTTTATAACTCGAAATTACTTGAAGGATTACCACAAAATTTGGTATGGGGACTGGGGTAGATTTGATGGTTCAACATATAGGGCACCTACTTTTTATCCACGGAATATTTTCCTAAGACAAAAAAAACAATGTTGTAAATACTTCTTGTTGAGAAGAAACTCCTTGATAAGAAAAGAAAAATAAATAAAAACATGAGAAATAATGTCAAATACAACAATAAATCGTCAAAATTAAACCAAAAGTCTTAAAAATAGCAGTCTTTTTTATTCCCAACAACGCTAATAAAGGCGGGTAACATGCGAATAACAGCTAGTTGTTCATGAAGCTACAGCGAGCGTCCTCAACTATTCTGCAACACAACTGTGACAGACGGCAGGCCTCACGAGCTCACTTGTACCCGCTCGGTCTGCCACAGGATTCTCGAGTTCACCAACTTAAACCCGAAATCCAGTAAGATGTAGGCAGGACTGTCGACTGCAAGTGTAATTCAATTTGAACAGCAACAGAGGTGTGCAGAGAACAAGCTTCATTTACTAAGTGGTCCACATACATATATCTCGTGCAGCATACTGTAAACTATTATTTAATTTCCAGCTGGTATTCTGAAACATCCCAACTCCTAACTCGCTTTTGAAATCCACGGAATTACTATACGAAGCTAGGCTGCCTTTACATGATTAGCCTACAAAGTATATAATATCGTTTCTTTAGCTACTTTAGGTAGGTACATTTTAGTTTAATAAAGGTGTACCTGCATAGAGAATCATATAAAATAATCAAATCCAAATGAAATTGTCGACGCATCAAATCGTCCGTAGCCATTAGGTAAGCCAGAAAAATGAGACGCTTCGATCTAGCTTCTCGTTTATTGGAGTGATTTTGCTGAGTCAACAGATGTTTGAAAATAAATAAGGCTCTGTAATATATTTCGAGAAAATCACGTCGTACTGCGCAGTCCCAACGGATATACCTAACTGACTGAGTTTCTGGATTTTGGATGGATTTTCTTTACCTACTAGAACTGTTAATAGATACTTTGGAACTTCGAGTAATTAAAAGCCAGCTATAGGAGTTTGTAAAATTTACCAACTTCGTAGACAGCAGCAGTTTGATAGTTATTCAACAAATTGTGATGGTGATGACGATAATATTTAGAGCGACTCAATTTAAATAAGAATTATATAGAGACCTAAGTAGATACTCAAATATCTAAGTTTAATAGAGTTTAGGTAACTTTCACGAAAAACTAGGTAATTACCAAAAGAAGATGACTTTGGAATTTTTCTAAATCTTTGGGACCAGTGTACTTACTGTGTTTAATTTCACTGTCTCATATTAGTGTCATTATCGTATGCACGGTTAACTGAAATCGTAATTGTTAGATTTAATGTTCAGTTTCAGCGAGTGGTCTTGCCTACTTGATGTCTGCGCCATTAGGTCTCGCCTTAGAGTATACGTTTTAATGTGTGCCAAAATTCAATTCGTAATTAATTTTAGCGTTCCACCATAAATTAAATGGGTGCGTTGAAAGGAGGACGGCGCCTTAAGCGGAGATTCATTAGGCTTGGGCGACAGAAGTGCGGGCTTTACGTGTAAATTATCACGTCATTTAAGTGCAGTCCCACTGCAATTTCACGGTCGGCCGCGTCGCCGCCAGTCCGCCCGGGTCGCTTTACAACTTTCAGCGATACAACGTAACAAGTTAGTTTACACTAAACAAGTGCGTATGCAATCGTATTAGGGATAATCGATGCTTTAAATAGGCATGTTGCCTGTTCTTAAATAAATGTTAGTTTTTTTATGTCAATGATAGACAAACTAGCGCGCAGCCCATCTGATGGTAAGTGGTCACTGCGGCCCATGGACACCGAAATCCTATGAGCCCCCCCCCCTTATCTCCGAAACTACTGGACCTAAAATTTTGGAAAAAATACGTAGGATAGTTATTGATCTATAGATTACAGGAAAATTATTAAAACGTCCATGGTATTTGAAATCTATCATATAAAAGAGCTTATCCTGTGAGTTTAACTCGCTTCTTGGCCGGTTTTTTCTTCTTTCTACGAGCACTATCATTAAAATGCCTTCGTCATTATTTGGGACGTTGAGGCATTCACTGCCACTTCTGTTTTACGAACTTTCGCCAGGTGCCACATCTGTCATTAAGGGAACATTGCAACGCACATGTGCGTTCAAGGCACTGCGGGAAAGTCTGCAAAACGCACATATGCGTCGGTGGCAGTGAATGCGTTAAATACCTTAAAGCGGCCCCTGTGGTTGTGACTTCCAAACGTCATGTTTTTTTTTAATGAGACACGTGTAGCAAAGTCGGATTAACTCGGAAAAAACGTCTGCAAAGTACAAAGTTACCAACAAAGTCTATAAGCCGCTTTACATAAAAACCTTAAATTGGAATTAGCGTGGGAATAAAGGAACATAGAAAAGATACTTCCATTTAATGTTATTTTGCTAAATTCCCTGAGATAAGGGTATCAATTCAACGTTATTGGCGGACGCATGGAGTGATGATGACATGGCTGGAGTGAATGTCGAATAAAAGAAAGGAATCGAAGTGGTTTAACGTTGTCGATAAAGAACGGTTTTGACTTACATAAATACATACGAAAGGGCACTTAGGACCTAGCGAAATATTCATTTAAAGTAAATGGGGCCTCATTCGCGCGCAAAAAAATATTTCATAGATCAAAATATCACGGCGTTGAAACTGAAATTTAAGTAGCTAGATTTTATTTAGTTTAATTTTTACTCCGTGACTTTCTTCGTAAATTCCGTATAAACACAGTAAGTATAGATAATAGGTCTAAAATTCCCTTTGCGCCCCGAATTAGGCCCCACTCTTTTCTGACAATTGTTGGTTTTAAACACGTTTTAAAGAATGAAAAGTTATCGAGCTTAACATGTTTACAAAAGTCTTGTCTCGCCACGCTTGACGAGATTTGTGACAATCTTTTCACAATCACAAACTGGCCTCATCATATCATATTTGTCATAGCAATTAAGATTCCAAGAATAATCAAGTTTCCCGCGGTTTCAATGTTTTGTTGGTACAACTCTTTTATCCGGCCCATAAATAGTTCGTCAAAAGGTAGGCAGAGCGGAATAAAGTTCGGGTTGAATTTCGTGAAAAGGTTGATTTCGCTCACCCGCGGTACCCGCCGCCATTGTCGACCGACCCGCTTTGTCCGTGAAAAAGTTTTGTTTCCCACCGCCCGCAAAGACACACAAAAATTTACGACAGTTTCCTAGCAATTTCGTGATTAATCTGGCCAGAGTTGGTCATCCTGTTGTTCTCATATTCGCAATTTATAACAGCAGGGAGCTTCAAACTTCTCGAATTTTCAAAGAGGTTTAGGTATTGTGTGAAAGACTATAAAAGCCAACTTTCTTTGTTTCCTAACAAGGTAAGTTACCTAAGTAAGTAGGTATTCGCTTAGTAAAGAGTAAAGAAGCTTATTATTTTAAGCTTACTCAGCAAGTTGCTAAGTTAACATAACTTGATATAAGTACCTAATGCATTGGCATTTTTTAGCCAAAGGGTAAATGAGACCCTATTAATCGGACTCCGCTGTCCATCTGTCTGTCTGTCTGTCCGTCTGTCACCAGGCTTATCTCATGAACCGCGATAGTTAGACAGTTGAAAGATTAGACGGTTCACAGATGATGTATTTCTGTTGCCGCTATAACAACAAATAATGAAATATTTAAGGACTATTACTACAGACATGATATTTTTACCGTTTTTACAGATAATAGTACGGAACCCTTCGTGCGCGAGTCCGACTCGCACTTGGTCGGTTTTTATTAGGTCGCGAGGCGCAATCAGTGACACGACACATCTGTGCTAGAATCAAACCCAACACATGGGACGGCGACGGACGTCCCCGGGAGGGACGGGCTAACATCGTTCTGCGTAATTTCCGAAGAGGGTCATCAGGAAGATATAATGCCATTTCTCTACCCTTGATGTCTTTTTAAGTGCGGACCCACTTAACCCTAACGCGGGGCATAGGCTGTGTTGCTGACGCTGGCGCCGACATTGCAAAACGAATATTAAAGCTTTCATATAGTTTTTGTTAAACATATTCTATTTCTATACCTACTAATAATAAGTCTGTAGAAGTCGCGTCTGGGGCTATATTCGAAGTCTTAAAATAGGGATCTCCCTGTTCCCCTATAGGATCGCTCACGCGTCGCGTGAAGTTTTATCAGCTAGATTTAAAGTTCAACTTGACGCGTGAGCGATCCTATAGGGAACAGGGAGATCCCTATTTAGGACTTAGAATATACTTGCTTAGCCCTAACTTGAAAAATAAAAGAAACTATCAAGTCGAGGGGTTTATATAAACGATACAAAACAACGATTTTTAGAATAATTGTCTGTATGTATGTATGTATGTCCGGATTTAACTCGAAAACTACTGGACGGATTGCAACAAAATTTGATATGAGGGTAATTTATAACACTGGTCAACATAGGCTACTTTTATCCCGGAAAGACGCATAGTTCCCGCTGGAACGCTGTTAGGAATAGGTAAGTCTGTACAAGTCACGTGACCATATGTATGTATGTATGTATGTCCGGGTTTAACTCGAAAACTACGGTCGGATTGCAACAAAATTTGGCATGGTCTATGAAAACAAGGTGTCCTACTCCGGGTCGTGACACCGGTACGTCAAAGTCGAGTTGCCACTTTATTTTAATAAAACAAATATTAAGGATATTTCCTTAATATTTGTTTTATTAAAATAAAGTTATTACTTATTAGTAATTTATTCCGTTATAAATGTAAAATAAAGTATTTGCGCATTACAATTGTCATTTACTTGTTTAAGCACACAAAATGGGACAACTTAAAAACAAACCATGGTAGCCTAGTGGTTTGACCTACCGCCTCTCATCTCATGCCGAGGGTATCGGGGAGGGATTCGAATCCAGCTCGCACCTCTGAAATTATTTATGTGCGAAATTCAATTTGAATTTACCACTGAGCTTTTCGGTGAAGGAAAACATCGTGAGGAAACATGCAGGCATCTGCGAACTAATTGAAGGATGTGTGTGAAGTCCCCAATCCGCACTGGGCCTGCGTGGGGACTATAGCCCTAACCCTCTCGTGATGAGAGGAGGCCTGTACCCAGCAGTGGGCCGTAAATAGGCTGTCACAGGATACATGGGACTCGGGGATCATTTTAATACACCACTTGCAACACACAGCAGTGAATGACGTTTCGGTGTCACCCACACTACTACGAAATTCCGGAGTAGCATACTTACCTAGCGAAGTATACCTATTATTGTATCAGATTATGTAAATCTGAACAAAATGAACAAAAAAATATTTAGAAAACCTGCATTGCCACATGCATTGTATGTTCTCTTTTTATTCACATTTTATTAAGTAATGATTATTTGATAATGATAGGTAATAAATTAACATTCTCAATCCATAAAACCAAGCACTACTTATCAAGCTCTCAGATGATCAAGCAAAACTAAAACGAAACGTCATTGAACGTAGCACGTAGCACGTAGAGAGCGACATCTAGATTGGGAGACAGTAACTGATTCGACAACTGCAAACAGCTGAGCGGAGTCCAAGCCAGCCGTCGCGTAGCTTCCTTGTTCTCTTCGTTCACGACATAGTATTGTTTAAGTTATTTCGGCCAATCCTAAGGCAGCATTTACAATCGCACTGTTCATTCATTGGTCATATTACGAGACGCTCGAAATAAAATTGGCGTCCTTGCCTCCCCTCCTATGCTATGCACCATCCCATTCCGATTTGAAAATCAGTTGGTACGTTTGCACGTGTTATAGCCATAAGAATTAAGACCAAGTATTTAAGTAATTAGTTGCTCTCATTAAATTTATTTGTACTATGGAAGAGGACGTTGGTGTAAAAGGTATGTAGAGCTTCGTTTCACATCAATAACGCTTGAAACACTTTGAACTTGCGTGCGTGTTCGCCTACCGACTTCGGCGAAGCATGCTTTATATTTAATTTCAGCGAGGAAATGTACTTCCAAAGCTAGGAAATCGTGTGGATCCAGCGGTACATTCAATCTTTAACCTGATGCTGTAACTGCTTAAAATAGAGCCGTGGCCTGAAATTTATAAATACTTTGGCTTTAACCATGTACGTGATGCTCTGACCCTTCACAATATGATTTAACTTTGATATTTAAATCTCTCAGAAACCGAAAACAAAATTTTTAGACATATTGCTTTACTATGTAGCTGTTCTTGGGATTTCATAACCGAATAGGAATCCGAGACTACATGCATAATTAGATCTGTTCTCAACTTAAACTTTAAATCATACTTACTACGCATCAGTAAAGTAAAGTAAAACTCAAATTACACAATTCTCTTGAGTTTCAACTGCACCACATAAATTATTTTTTGATAAATATGTATCCATCCTTTGTACTTTGCTATGTTAAAATAAGCAATTCATTCAATAAAGTGTGCAATAGTAATGAATGATTAATTTTCTAGCACCAGTGACTAGACTGAGACGCAGGCTGTCTGTGGAGCAGGCAGAAGATGTCAGTTCTCCCGCAACCCCCACCAAGAAGAGAGGTGGTCGACTGGCTGCCAAACCACAGCTGGATCTTATTGAAGAAAATGGTAAATATACATTACTGGGTATAACTTGGATTACATGTTGTTCCTCTATAAACTGCTATGCCATTTTCATTTTAATGTGCAATAAAGGTATATAAACAGATTTTATACTGTACTAGCTTCTGCCCGGAACTTAGTGTGTAGTTTGGTTGTAGTCCACTGGAACCATTCATTTTTCTGGGAAAAGTAGTGGCTTCCCCCTGGGCCTTGACCTATCCCTACCAAATTTGATCTAAATTGTTCAAGCAGTTTATGTATGAAGATGTAGAACAGAGTTATTTTTATTTTACTTTTAACATTTATAATGTTAGTATGGATTGACCTTTCATTCTTATTTATTCCGTCAAGAGGTATTAGTTGGTGGAAATTAGTTTGTGTATTCCACCCAAAATTGAAGTATACAGCCAAGTGGATCACCATGGCAATGATTAAACAATAAGTATTATAATTAAACTACTTATTTTTCTAGATGGATATTTGTTGCCTGAAAGAATACATTAACAGAATTTAGTGAAAAGGTCTTGTTTTTATAACACATGGAACTTCCAAGTAACTTTCTTGCCCATTTAATACATACATGGTTTAATAATCCCGTACCGGAACTCCGACTGTGTGTGGCCGACCTTATACTTAATACATTGCCAATTTAATAAAAAAAAATAAAAAAAAAACTACACATACCACTGCGTTTTTTGGCCTTTCTTATATTACTTGCATAAAATATTATGTAGGTACTTAAACTTAATCTAGTTATCTATCATGAACAGTGGTACATAAGTGGGGTACTTAGGATGCATACTTTAGTGATTAGGCATGCATGGACTACGAGAGAGGTTTCTTAATGGGGATCATAGGATTTCGGTGTCCATGAGCCGCAGTAACCTCTTACCATCAGGTAGGCTGTGCGCTCGTTTGCCAAAACCATTGGTAAAAAATGAATATAAAATATGAATATTAAGAAGATTCTGATAAGTTTCATGCGGCGTTCCTTCACAGCAATAGGTTCTGGCCGGAGTGCTAGATTTACAACTTTCTTTAAAGGTTTATTCTCTTAATAACTTATTATGTTGTTTAAGCTGTGGTAGTCTAGTGGTTTGGTTTGACCATCGCCTCTTATGCAAAATGCAGTGTCGGGGGTTCGAATTCTCTCAAACTTCCCTCTAAGGATACTTTATTATATGTCCGATTTTAAATTTACCACTGAGCTTTTTGGTGAAGAAAAAATACCGTTGCACATGTCTGCAAAATAATTCAAAGATGTGTTTGAAAACCCCAATACACACTGGGTCTGCGTCAAAAAAAGGATGTTGTGGAGTTAAATAAATCGGAATCCTTAGGATATATATGTATTTTCTCAAGATTCTATTCTATTTTAATGTAAATTCCGTCACTGTATCGTACTTTTACGCTGCTATATAAAATGATTGACAATTAACAATATGAAGCATGGTGTGGATATTTTTTACCTGTATGACCTATGCTTTTAATAAAATATAAGATCTTTTTCAAAAGATTAACAATATTTAAATAAATAAATAAATATCTTGGGACATTTCACACAAATTGACCTAGCCCCAAACTAAGCAAAGCTTGTCTATGGGTGCTAGACAACGATATAAATACTTATATAGAGAAATAGATACATATATAAATACTAAACATCCATGACTCGAGTACAAACATTTGTGCTCTCATCACACAAAGGTCCCCAAGCGGGGAACCTGTGACATTCGGAACAGTGGGCAGGAACCAACTGAGCCAAACTTATCATCAAATCGTGTATTTACTAAAGTTGAACGAAGTCAGTTCTTGGCAATACACAATTGTTGTTGCTGTCCTAAAATGTACATTTTATTTTAATTGCAGCTCAAGTAAGCAGTCCCAGGAAATCAAGGAGGAAGTCTGCAGTTAAAGATGTAGCCGATGCAGAAGAGAAACCTGTCACTCCTTCTAGACGGAGCACTCGGATTAAGTCTAACTCCAGTCTCGTGCTGGAGACCCTGACTGCTCAAACCACTGACTCACCTAGAGCCAGGAGGGCTCTCCGGAGGAACTCACAAGCTGGTACAGGTTTACACAACTTAGAAGGCGCGTGGATTTAGCAAACATAGACTCTGCGTCAACTGCGTCAAGTGCTACACCGCGCGCCTTCTAAGCTGTGTCGTGCTGTATGTCTTTCTCATGACCAATACCACCATCGATCAGTACTTAATTAATTACGTGCTACTTGTGTTTTTACAGACTAATCCATAGTATTTAACTCATCTGTAGGTAATAACATGCTATTTCCCTAGACCCTACTAATGCTGTTGCACACCTGTAATGGGTGCATGAGCAGGACTAATGCTTTAAGTTAAACCCTCTATCTCTTATGTTTCTGTTGGTGAGTCTAATAAATAAAAAATAAGATTTATAAACACTGGCAGCCTCGGTCTTCAAATTGTTTAAGGTGAAAGTTAAACTTTAGCATTTAGTTAGACTGTAATTTAGTAAAATTTACTTGTTTTACCCAAAACTTCCTTTTACTATTTATGAACATACAATGAAACCTTATGAAACAGCTAAAGCCAGTGATGCTATATCAGGCATATTAATTAACTAGCTTCTGCCCTCGACTTCGTCCGCGTGGAATTCGTTAATAGCATTTCCGCGGGAACTGAATTTTTCCGGGATAAAAAGTAGCCTATATGTTGACCAGTGTTATAAACTACCCCCATAGGTACCAAATTTTGTTGCAATCCGTCTAGTAATTTTCGACTTAAATCCGGACATACATAAGTACATACAGTAAATTTTTCTAAAAATCGTTATTTTGTGTTCAGTATTGTTTATAATTTTTTTTTTTTATATCCATAACCATGTGTTTGCTCTAAATAAAGTAAAATTCCTTGATTTAAATTTTATCAGAGGTTATTTATTATGACTATAGAATGATGAATAGTTCCATTACACGATACAATTCCTATAAAAAAAAACTTTCATCAAGAATTTGGCAAGCATGTATACAAAACATCTTTTTTAAATTTCCAGGAAGTGACAATGAAGGCACAGCCACACCCGCCCGCCAGAGGCGAACCCGGAAGGATTCCGCTTCTAGTGTTGAAAATCAAGGTAATATAACATTACGAGCTTTTACCCGCGACTTCGTCTGCAGGGAATTGAACACTATATTTTCGTTTCAAAGCCCTTTTTCTAGGATACTTTATAAACCTTTTCCGGGAATTGCTTGGAATTTCTGGGATTTCTGGTATTCCCCAAAGTCCTTTTCCGGGGTCTCTCCCTCTAATGAGTTTCCGGTATTTTCCGGGATAATAGGTAGCCTATGTTTTAATCCAGGTTACAAAATATCCAAATTTTATGCAAATTGATCCAGCCGTTTTAGCGTGATTGAGTAACAAACATCCAAACATCTAAACACACAAACTTTCAGATTTATTATTTACTAGCTTCTGCCCGCGACTTCGCCCGCGTAGAATTCGGTTATTGCGTTCCCGCGCGAACTATGCGTTTTTCCGGGGAAAAAAGTAGCCTATGTCCTTTCCCGGACCTCCAACTATCTCCATACCAAATTTCATCCAAATCGGCCCTGCGGTTGAAGCGTGTTAAGGTAACAGACAGGCAGACAGAGTTACTTTCGCATTTATAATATTAATAACTAGCTTCTGCCCGCGACTTCGTGTGCGTGGAATATAAAATTGCCGATAACTTTTCTTTCCGACATCCGATTTTAATCAAACATAGCTTATATGTTGCTCCAAATGATGCTCTATCTACCCTTGAAAACTGCATTCAAATCGGTTCAGTAGTTTCAGAGATTAACTCCAACAAACAGACAGACAGACAGACAGACAGAAAAGATTTCTAAAAATCGCTGTTTTGTGGTCTACTATACATCTTTAGACTCCCCATTCCTTTTTTTGAACTTTTCTTTCTGTGTACAGACACGCCGGGTTCTGCTCTTTTATTATAGTATAGAAGATTAAGAGTAAACCGTTTTGTGAGAGCACCATTAAATTCTACGGCCTACGCGGTCAAATAATAAAAATGTGGTTATATAGAATAAAAATATAGAAACAACTTTCTTTTTTCGAGAAAAAGAGAAACTGGTGTATATTCAGGATTGAAAATTATGTAATTTTTATTGAAAATTTTCTTTTAAATTTACATACAATTCCTTCCAGACCCAGTAAAGGAGACGAGGCCTTTATTACAAGTACCAGAAATGGTCATCACAGAAGAACCCGAAAACGAAGTACAAGTTACAGCTAACAAATCAAAATCATCTCCTCGCGCAGCTGCAGAAGACTTATCGCCCAACAGTGCCCGAAAAAGTAGACGTCTCTCTGAGAAAAGAAACCGAAGAAGTGGTTCCTACAAATCGGAAAGTGACACTAATGCGAACTCAGAAGGAAATAAAAGTTTAAACAGTTCTACGAAAAAAGAAAAGTCAGATACTAAACCCAAATCAAGTGACCTATCACACGAATCTTCTGAAAACGTTGAAGTAACTGACAAACTTTCTCAATCTAATACAAGTTTATTAAACTCGGTTGCTACAGAATTAAGAGTTCTAGTAAATCACAATAAAAGTACCTCCGAATTAAATTCAGAGAATACTGACAAGAAAAAAAGAAATAGAACTGAATCTTGGCCACCAGTCCCCATTCCTGTTCCTAATGATTCTGTTGTGTTCAGTGATAATGAATACGCAAAAAAGAAAAAGAGAAAATCAGCGAATTCATTAACTAACAACTCCAACTCTGACCTTAATAATATCAGCATCAAAGTAGATAACAAACACAAAAACAAAAAAGAAACTTCTGGAATTGATTCAAATTCAAAAAGAAGGACTAGTGAAAGGTCTATTACAACAGATCTGGAAAATGCGTCCGACGTAATACAGCCCACTCAGATCACCAAAACAGATGATGATAGTTCAATTAATAAACCAAACACAAGCTACAAAAGGGAAGGCAATGATATTAGACGTGAGATGTCGATGTTGTTTGAAGATACTCCTAATAATGTCCAAGCAATTGTATATTTTGAAGATTCAGACTCAAATGGTGTAAGCTCAGATGCAGCCAACAAATTTAAACAATTGGATAGTGAAGATCAATGTGTTCCAGTAGTAAAACATGATATAGAAGTTGAAGACAAGATATCAAATGAAACATCCAATACCTCTAAAATTAGTAAAGAAGTGATTTTGACGAATCAATCTACCATGGAAAATGACTTTAAAAATACAAATAATTCTAAAAAATCTATTGACAGAGTCAATGACAGTTGTGAGCCTATGGATGTTGACGAAAGTATTCCTGAAGATGTTTTGCATAAAACCCAGAATTCATTACTTGATTCAAATACAGATCGTAATCTACAGTCCCAGAATACCAGCATTATTGAAGAAAGTAATAAATCAAAGAGAAAATCATCTTCATCTATTTCTGCTCCAGACACTCTTGATAAATCGAAAAATGAAAACAAAAGTACTCTTATATTATCTCAAATAAAAGATGTATCAACAACTTCAGGGATCTCACTTAAATCTCCTAAAAAGGTGAATAATGAAATAGTTTCCAAGTCACTTTTAACAAATACTGACGCTAATAATAGTATTACAAAAACAAATCTTTCATTGAATGATCTTAAAGGAACACCTTTAAGGCAAAAGGATCTGCAGAAACTAAATATGCAAACTAGTACGCCTATTACATCGTTAAATACCTATAAGAATATTAACGTTTCCGATAAACTTAAGTCTGACAGTAAGACTCCAGATTTATCCAAATCTATTGATGAATCATCTGACGAGAACGATGAATCTGATGAAGCATCGAAAACTAAAAGCAAATACCTGGATGATGAAGCGGAAGAGGCAAGAAGTGACTACGAGTCAGGAGACAGTCGAGATGAAGAAGAAAGGCAATATGAAGATGAAAATGAAATAATTGAACGAGGCGAAACTCTAGGATCTGATGATGATGTTTCAAATGACACTGACTATGAAAGAGACTCTTTCGTGGTTAGTTCTGATGCTGAAGATAATGAATTGCTGTCAGGATCTGGTGAAGATCTTTCAATGAGTGACAATGAACTAACTATGAGCAAAAAAAGCAAACAGAAGTTCAATGAGCGTAAATTGAAAGAACAAAAGAGTGCGTCTAGAGAAATGTTCGAGTCACGGCACAAACTAAATACATCAGAACCTAAATCCCCAGCTCCGAAAACAAAGAGCAATCGAATGAGAATAGACTCTTCGTTACTAGAATCTGATGAAGAAATTGTCGTAAACCCAAAGAAAGGCAATCGTTTACGCCTAGAATCTTCTACTCTTGATACTAGCATGAAAACCGAAGATGCCAATATATCAAATAAAAAAGCTAACAAATCGATATTCAATGAAAGTTCCATAAATGAAAAGGAAGTAACTGTATGCAATGATATCACAGATGCAAAGGATCCATTACTTGTTGAGTTCAAGAAAGAACCAAAGACACCTCAGAAAGATTTAAATATCTCAGTGGTTCAATTTACTACTGCACAAGAAATAGAAAATGTAGAAGTAGCTGAAAGTAAGTCTATTTTAAACGAGACTAAAACAGATCCATTACAAGAAACAATGGCTAATGAAGATTCTGACAGTAGTGAAAGTGAAGAAATCTTGCAAAACTACGACTCTGTACTAGATGAATTGAATAAAAATAAAAGACTTAAACTCAACAATAACAATAATTCTCTAAATATAGGGAAGAAAAAGAAAAATAACACAGCCGATGAACCAATTGTTGATCAGCTTAATTTAACAAACAGTAAAAAGTTAAAGAAAATTGAAAAAGAAGAATCGCAAGATGTTGTGGACTCTAAATTCAAAATGGCAGAACAGCCACAGAAAAAGCAGGATTTGGACAGTGAAGATGAATCTACTTCTATTGATCTACAATTGTTGTTCTCTGAGGATAATTGTGGAAGTGGAGATGAGAATGTTGATGACAGGAATAACCAACAGAAAGAGGCCGGCGAGAAATCTACAGGTAAACCAAACATTCGGGAAATTATTTTTATGTCTCTTTAAATTCAATGATGTTGGTAAATGAATTAAGTCGAGATTTTGGAACATTTTCAGTTTATAACAATGATGTTGCATGATGCAAACAAATTCTTCTTTTTGACCATGAATGAAATTGATTATTTAGTGTAAATTTATATACTTTCCCGGCGCACTGTTTAACCTCATTTTTTACAATTGTTTCAGATATTAATACGTCTCAACAGAACACTTCTCTGAATGAGAGTATTAGTAAGAAAAAGAAACGCAAATCTTCCATAAACTTCAATGAAGCACCTCTACAAACTGAAGGTAAAACATAAATAGTCAAATAAAATTTAATTTAATATTTTTAAATAAATTTATATGTTTTAAATAGTACATTTTGATGCAAGTGCGAAAAGTTTGTCATTTTATCACGAGTCCCTAGTTATGCTGGCGCATGTGAAAGTGAGCGTTAACACTAGGGACGAGTGAAAATGACATTTTCGCACGTGTATCGAACGACATTTTTTAATAAATTTGCGAAAAAATAGTATCCATATATAAATATTTATAAATGCGAAAGTAGCTCTTTTTGTCAGTCTGTCTGTTACCTCTTCACGCTTCAACCGCTGGACCGATTTAGATGGGTATGGAGATAGTTGGGGCCCGGATTTTCTAACTTTGCTTTTTAGTTTCACCTGTCCCGATATTTGTTAGTTTGTCTGTCCTAATCAAATGTTGTTTTAATAAAACTTCTTAAAACATGTTGTTACTGTCAATATCTATGCAGAAATCAACTTCATTTTACAGATTCAGAAAAACCTGAACTGAATACAAGCACTAAAAAGAAAAATAGAAAGTCTTCGGTTACAGAATCGGTCGAGGAACATCAAGGTAATTAAGCGTCCATCCATACTAAAGTCTGTTCATCTTCATCCTTAGTTGTCTTATTTTATAAACAAAATTCTAACCTCAAAGTGCCAATTTTTAAGATTCCGAAGTCCACAAGGAACCCTTATAGTTTCGCCATGTCTGTCCGTTCGTCCGTCTGTCCGCAACATAGCTGTAATTTGGCATGAATATACATATTAGTTAGGCCGGCAAAGTGGTACGATAAAATTTTGAAATATATTTTTAGGGTACCTCCCGTACTCGTAAGGGGGGGTTCTCGCGTACCCCATGGTGTGGGATGTCGTTAAATAGGACTTAAAAAGAGATTGTGGGTTTGTTAAATCCATTTTTTGATTAAGGGATGCGTTTGTGAAATATTAAGCTTTATAATGCTATTTTTTATTAGAGTAGAGTGTCCACTCCCCCTGCCAGCTAAATGGTGGTTTTTGTATGGCGGAAAAAAATCATAATTGCGGTATATATAAAGTAGTTGAAAGGAAAACTATCACAGCTAAGTAGGGTGTACAACTTTGCGTGTCATAGTCGACCACGTTACAAAATACGCACGGAAAAGTAAAAATTCAATATTCAATAATTGAACATTACTAATGTAAGCTGTGTAAAACAGGTTCTAAATATTAAGTTATGATCCACATAAGTAATTTTAAATATAATTTCTAAATAATAGTAATCTATGGTAGTGATTATAATTATTGAATTAAAAAATAATTATTAAATTTATTGACTGTTACACATTTAAATTTAAAAAAATACAATTTTGGCATGATTGTTATTATATTACTGATAATTTGCACTATGACTAGATATTTGTAATGTTAAATCAGAAACTCACTTTATAACGATAAACTTTATTTTATAAATGGAAACTAATATTCAACCCGAGTTATTATTTAAGAAAGTTAAAAAACTCTTATTCTCCTTGTGTGCACTCGAAAGGGTAAAGTTAAGTGATATTAGGTATCACTTAACTTAAGTGTAAGTTTAAGCATCGAACATCTGTTTTTTTTTCTGTACTTTAACTCAAACACAATAAATCTTCATTCATTAATTCATGATAATTAAAAAAAAACAATGACTTTTCTCGAGCAGCAGGGGCGTCGGGCATTCCAGACCGCAGCCTAGCTAAGATGCTATAGATACTGTGGGCATAGTCAACTTCGCCACCCTACATTGTGCTTGGCAGGCCCGACACGAACTTGGCCGATTTTTTAGGGATAAAATGGGTTTATTACGGTATTAAATCATCCGGATTATTATTATTAACGGATATTTGCTCTGGGGCTCCTTTAATTACCCTTAAATAGCCACAAACAGTCCAACAATAGGTGTTAACCTTCCATTCCATTCTTAAGTTAGATCATTTAATAAGTAGTAGTTTATCTGGCATGTTTGTAGTTTCTAAATCATGTTGTTACTGCAAGTCGGTTTTTAATGTATAAATCAACTTCATTTTATAGATTCAGAGGAGCCCGAACTGAATACAAGCACTAAAAAGAAGAAGAATAGAAAGTCTTCGGTTACAGAAACGGTGGAGGAGCGTCAAGGTAATTTTAAACAATTATCCACACATACTAATAAGTAATAGTTCATTTTGATACAAGTGCGAAAAGTTTGTCATTTTATGATAATTTCGCACGTGTATCAAACGACATTTATTTATACATTTGCGAAAAAAAAAAAAATGAACAGGATGAAGGTCAAACTTTACGCACTAGTTCGTAAAAAACAACTTTAGGCACTCTCTCAGCTGTCAAAAAACAAAAAGCGCTCGTTCGGAAATGACAAACTTTTGGCAAGTTGAACAGGTATCGAAATGTTTACTTTTTGAGCAACTGTATTAAAAAGTACTTTTTCACTTCTCATGCTCTTAAAATGTTACTTTAGTCTCTGCACATCGGGACTAAAGCTCTTTTTTAGTCTCTAGGGACTAAAGTATTTTTTTTTTATTTACATTGGAAACCCGCCTAAACAGCCAACCACAGAGTTTGTGAAAGGAGGATTATCCCCATTTCCAGTGAACCTAGACAATTTCTAGGGCGTGAAAAAACGATTTAATTTCGTGAAACACGATTTAATGATTACGAATACCTATGAATCTTGTTTTATTTAAAGTGAATTCATTTAATAATGCATGACCCAATTAGTTTTAAAATATATTAATAGTTTTCAAGTTTGAATCTGTTGGCTAAATATCATACAAAACGTCACGTGATAAAAAACCGGTCAAGTGCGTGTTGGACTCGCGTACCGAGGGTTCCGTACCTACAAACTTGATGATGCAAATTTAACAATACAAACTTATTATTTGCGGTTGGTGAAGTAGACACGGCTACTGCGCCAACCGCAAATGATAAGTTTGTATTAGTAAATTGGCTTTTTTTGCACCAAAATATATAATATTTATATCAGATTTATTCCTATACGTGTGCTGTAAGAACTTGCTTCTGGCCAAATTTCATGATTCTAGGTCATCGGGAAGTAGCCGGTTATCTACTTTGTTATAATAAATATCGTAATTTTGTATGGAACTTCGTTTTTTTTCCTCGCATTCGAAGTGAAAAGCAGAGTGTTTAACGCGTGACTAAACAACCATTATGACACTCGAACTATAGCCACCCTCGCTCTGCTCGGGTGGCTAACCTCTCGTGTCATGATGGCTTGTTTTAGTCCCTTGATAAACAATCTACTATTTTGTACGTTTGAAATTTCTAAATAATGTAGTTACTGCAAGTCGGTGTTAATGCATAAATCAACTTCATTTTATAGATACAAACAAGCCCGAACTGAATTCAAGCACTGAAAAGAAGAAGAATAGAAAGTCTTCAGTAACAGAAGCGGTGGAGGAGCATCAAGGTAATTTTAAACATTTATCCACACATACTAACAAGTAAAATACTTTTTTGCACGTCTGAAGTTACTGAACCATGTTGTTTCTGCAAGTCGGTGTTAATGCATAAATCAACTTCATTTTATAGATACAGACAAGCCCGAACTGAATTCAAGCACTGAAAAGAAGAAGAATAGAAAGTCTTCACTTACAGAAACGGTGGAGGAGAATCAAGGTAATTTTAAACATTTATCCACACATGCTAATAAGTAAAATGTTTTTTTGCACGTTTGAAGTTTCTAAACCATGTTGTTACTGCAAGTGGGTGTTAATGCAAAAATCAACTTCATTTTATAGATACAGACAAGCCCAAACTGAATTCAAGCACTAAAAAGAAGAAGAATAGAAAGTCTTCAGTTACAGAAACGGTGGAGGAGCATCAAGGTAAAGCCATACTAATATTATAAATTGCCAAAGTAACTATTATGTGTAACTCGCTAAATTGCGCTACTACTTACAGCCAATTTGCGTCCCACTGCTGGGCACAGGCCATAGTCCCCACGCGGGCCCAGTGCGTATTGGGGACGTCACACACATCTTTGAATTCGCAGATGCGTGCAGGTTTCCTCATGATGTTTTCCTTCACCGAAAAGCTCAGTGGTAAATTCAAATTGAATTTCTAAATTGAGCATTTGGATGAAATTCGGGATTGAGATAAATATATATTCATCCCTTTGAAATATAAGCTAAGGCTCCCAAATGTTAGGGAATTCCATCTTAGGCCTCAGGGTAGGCAACGCATTCGAGATCTTATTGTTTCTTAATGGGGCATCATAGGACGGTGTCCATGGGCCGCAGTGACCACCTACCATCAGGTGGGCTGTGCGCTTGTTTGCCTATACCAGTGATATAAAAAAAAAAACATTAATCTATTAATAAACATTTTTCTTTATTTTTGACTCAAAGGACATATTTTCCTAAAAAAGTATCTGTCATGGTTTTCAGAACACACAAATGACGGAGAGCCTGAACTGAATGAAATTGTAAAGAAAAAGAAGAAGCGAAAATCCTCACTTGGTCCACAAGAAGCTCTAGAGCCTGAGGGTGAGTAACATAATTGATAATATCAACCATTTTACAAAGAAGTAGGTACCGCACTACTGCACAACCCTGTGACGCCTTAAAACTTTTTTTTTTAAATATTCCATACTAATATCTATACTAATAATAAGTCTAGAAGAAGTCGCGTTTGAAACATGAATATTAAAAGAAACTATCAAGTCGAGGGGACTATATAAACGATACTGAACACAAAATAACGATTTTTAGAAAAATTGTCTTTATGTATGTATTTTAACTCGAAAACAACTGGACGGATTGCAACAAAATTTGGTATGAGCGTAGTTTATAACACTGGTCAACATATATTCTACTTTTTATTCCGGAAAAACGCATAGTTCCCGCGGGAACGCTATAACCAAATTCCACGCGGACGAAGTCGCGGGCAGAAGCTAGTATATACTATAGTAAAAGCGTAATTTTTCTGTCTCTTTCTTTCTGTCTGTCTGTCTGTTTGTTTGTAAGAGTTAATCTCCGGAACTAATGAACCGATTTGAATGCGGATATCGGAAAGAAAATTATCGGTAATTTTATATTTCACGCAGACGAAGTCGCGGGGCACAACTAGTTATACCATACTTTAGCGGGATACCTATATTTACCCTTGACTGTACTATGGGTGCTAGACAATGATATAAATACTAAACGTTATTGACTCTAGTACAAACATTCGTGGACATCGTAACACAAAAGTTCGGCCCTAGCGGGACTGTAACCCGCGACTCTGAACAATCGCTAGTGTTCATCATATTCATAATAATTATTTACTACTATTGATTCCAAGTAAAATATCTAAGTAAAACCGACACGTTGCTTATGAAATTAAATAATTTCAGGTGATTTCTTCTTCTTTGACACAACGGGAGCAGTGGATGTAGATAAAGGTATGTATTTCATGATTTTTTTCTTATAGTCATTGGGGTCGACATATTCATCCTAATCATATATTTATTCTTTTTTTACAGAAGACAATGGTATAATCTATGATATCCCAGCACCTGACCTGCCTACCAGTGGAAAAAAGAAGAAGAAGAATAAGAAAAAAGAAAAATTACACGAAGATGTTCCTCAAAATATGATAACAGGAAATGGTAAGAAGTTACAGTCACTTTATACTTGCTCTTTATTTTATTTATGTTTCACTTCACAAGTCATAAGAAATTAGCGTCCTGTAGTCGAGTAATGCTGAAGGAAAACCTCGGTTAGACAATTTCAGTAGTTGTCTGCAACATTAAAGATCGTTAATAATCATACTAATATTATAAATGTCAAAGTGTGTTTGTTGTCCTTCCTTCACGTCGAAACGACCGATTTGATTGAAATTTGGTATGTAAAGATAGTGAGTCCTTGGGAACAACATAGGATACTTGTTATCCCGATATATCCACGGAAACGGATTTTGTATGTATAGTATCATCGCGTACGCAAATTCTAAGTCTACGCGGGACGAAGCCGCGGATGACGGCTAGTCTAATATAATAATGGTTTTAGATGGCGATGATTCCGATGGCGCTCCCGTCGAAGTCTCTTATCGGAGCGAAAAGGCATGCGATCTAGACGCGGAATCACAAAATACTGGTAAGTTCGGAATTGTAAGTTGACGGCCGGATTGGTCCAGTTGGTTGGTAGTGACCCTGCCTTCTGTTCCGATGGTCGCGGATTCTAGTCCCGCTCGGGGCAAACTGCGTGATGAGGACTAATGTTTGTACTCGAGTCATGGATGTTTAGTATATTTATTTCTCTATATAAGTATTTATATCGTTGTCGAGCACCCATAATACAAGCGTCGCTTAGTTTGGGGCTAGTCAATATGTGTGATATGTCCCAGGATATAGTCGGAGGGATTCCTAAATCGACATATGACATTTGCTAGTTGATGTTTATAGTGATGGGGCTAAGGAGCATCGTAGTTTGTATTAAGCACTGGTATTAAGTGATTTTCAAGAGAATTCTATTTTTACCAACGAATATTTTACATGTAAAATAATGATATACTTTAAATACGATCGTGGGCTATTATTAAATATTAATTATGAAAGGGAATGATAAATTATTCCTTATTATGTGTCTATTTTTACATAATCTAATTTATCTTGTATATAAACATTCGATTTAGATCGACTTGCAAAAATGTCATGGAATCAAAATAAAATATTTTGCCTCATCACAAGTTAAAACAATAAAGGATATGGGACGTGATCTGTCTTCTAAATGTCATAAGTTGTTTCATTTACATATATGTATAGATGAGTAATACGTTTTTAGGTTCTATGGGGGTCTCCAGCTGTCATATGTCGATTTATGAATCTCTCTAAAATAAGGTTGATGTATTAAATCAAACAGTGTAAAACTAAAAAACAAATACAATTAAAACTAACTACCAATTAAAAAACAATTCATTAATAATAATAATAAATAAACTAATTATAATAAGACATAAAATGTAAACAATTTAAATTAAAGAAAACTATAGAAAAAACACCCCTTCCAAAAGTTGAATCTGGAATCTCTCCGACTATAGTTTATATAATTAATCAATCTCTTTATTCCAGAAATAGGTCCCATAAGTCTATAGTACATGGCAGACACAATAAGTACCTAGCTAAATCTTGTCCTATATCTTATTCTTTAAACCAGCTATCTGATTTTATTTATTTATTCGATCTCAGAAACGGCTTTAACGATTTGGAGGAAATTTGGAAAATAGGGGTTCATGAGGGTCGAAAAACCAATCTAGGTCTCATGTCTGGGAAAACTTATATGTACTATTTTCCCATGTACTTTCAGGTCGCCCAGGTACCGTCAACGGCTCCGTCCTAAACTGCAAAATATGTATAGCAATAAAGCCTATGTATACATATTTTGATGTTTTGGAAGAGTACATATTACTGATTTTAATGGAATTGGCAACAACCTACTGTTTGTTCTAAAAGTCACTCAAGAAAAAGACAATCACTTGCAAATTTGTAATGTGTATGGAAACAATGGCATACCACTGTAATATTTGTATGTAGTTGGAATGTTACACTAACCTGTGAAATATTGAATTTTCAGAAGGTCAGGAAGCACCCGAAGCAGAAAGTGACAAGAAAAAAAGGAAGAAAAAGAAGAAGAAGTCTGCAGCTTTAAACCAATCAGGTATCTCAAACAATAGATTTTCTCTAAGTTACAGCAAAGGTTGTGTGGCCCATTATTTTACATATTTGCATGGAAAGCAAACAGTCAGCCTGGAAACTAACGAAACTAAATTTCATATTTATGCTGAGGTCTTTTTTTATCATAATCATAGAGCTTTCTTCTGTTTCATTACAGCCGAAACTACCAAAGCCGAAGTTGTACCTCTAAACAACTCGAAGAAGCGCAAGCGCAAGACTTCCGATACTCAAGGAAACTTATCACAAGGCAAGTTGTTGTTGTTAGCTAGTTAGAAAATTAAAAAACTTAAAAGGTCACGTATTTCTTCTTTTTTTCGTAAGTCGTAGATTTCATACTGAAAATTGAAACTAGGAGACTGCTCATTCCAAAAGGGCGTAAGTCAAAAATGACTTAATAACCCTTCTGGGCATAGAATTTGTTCTGCGCATTGCCGTACAGCGTTCTTTAGCGAGAGAGAGAGCCATATGACGTCACGCGCCAGGTACTACTAGAAACTATTTTCTCTAAAGGTAATGAACAAAGTAATCTGCAACTTTTATTGAATCCTTTAGACAGAGACATAGATACCGAAATGGTTTTCGAATTACGCCTTACTAAAAATTTTAAATGTTGTCAATTGTATATGACCTTCCTACTACAACATTCTAAACGTGAAACTAGGCTTGGTGAGGTTTTCCTGCTAGCTACTGAACGAATTTTGATGAAATCTTGCACGGAAGGCATAAAACGCATTCTATGTTCCTCTATTTCTGTGGTGTTCCACGTGATAGGTATTTTCGCGGGTTTTTCTAGTTGTACTAAATGGTTTTTCGATGTTTTTATTGTAATGTACCCAATCCGTTTTTATACAAATGATATATAAACAAACGTCTAACAATCATCGCATTCATATTTTAAACTAGCTAGCGGCCTACCCCGGCTTGGCACTGGTATTAGAGTAACAAATTATATACCAAAACCTTCCTCATGACCCTCTATTTATTAGTGGAAAAAACCGCATGAAAATCCGGTAGTTTTTGAGTCTACCGCGAACAGACAAACAGTTCATAATATGTTATGAGTGATATTTTATTTTACAGATGCTCAAGAAATAACAGTAAATGCCACGATTAATGAATCGTTATCAACTGGCAGTCATAAGAAAAAACGAAAAACTTCACACAATGAAGCCAGTGAGCAGTATGCAACAGATGGTAGAGTTGAAATGCTTAAATGATTATAGAAATAGGCTAAGCTTATGCACAGAGATAAGACCATTGTGCCAAAGTACAACTAATTTCACACATGAAGAATGCCTATTCTAATTATCGTTAATTCTATTCCAGCAAATAAAATCCTAGATGGTGAGAAACGATCTGGCAAAAAGAAGAAGAATCGTGAACTTCCTTTCAGCTTCCAAAATATGACTTCAGAGACAGGTAAGTTAACCCTTCAAAAGTATTAAAAATGTACTTTTAACACAAATTATATTATGAAAATAGAGATTACCGCGTAACACTGAGAAACTCAACATATTTTGATGGTTGTTATATAGACTATTGACAGCCTCTCTATTCGCAAAAGAGCTTTTTAAGTGATTACTAGTTTGACCAAGGTTCTCACGCACGCTATAGGCATTGGGATTGACGGTCTAGTTCATGTATGGCTTTTCTTACAGAAACCACTCAGACAGTAACCAAGAAAAACAAGAAGAGAAAAGATAGAGATGAAGATAATGTTATCAAGAAAACGAAGGTACGTTTTTATAACAACATTTATTGATTTGTGTACTGCTAGCTTCTGCCCGCGACTTCGCCCGCGTGGAATTCGGTTATCGCGTTCCCGCGGGAACTATATGCGTTTTTCCGATATGAAAAGTAGCCTATGTCCTTTCCCGAGACCCCAACTATCTCCATGCCAAATTTCATCTCAATCGGTTCAGCCGTTGAATCGTGAAGAGGTAACAGATAGACGGAGTTACTTTCGTATTTATAATATTAATATGGATAATAGATGATAAAAGTGACAAATGTTAAAATGATGAGAACATTTTCAGGTTTCAAAGGATAATTCTCTCCAAGAGGTGCATCTACCACCACTGCCTGCGAGTATTTTGAGTCAACTAGATGACACACCATCCGAAAAGAATAAAGTAATATCTACTTCAAATTTCGTCGTAGAAAATGCTAGGCAAAAGAGAGCTAAACCTTCCAACTATTTAGAGGAGAGTGTTTACTTAGATGAGAGCTCACCTTTAGCTAAGAAAGTAAAACCGCGTATGAAGAAACCCAAGGTCCTTCCATTCATACCTACCGCTTCGATATCTGACAGTGGTTTTACAACCAATTTTAAAATCAACAAACTGTCTCAGAATATCCAGTTTGTGGCCGAACCAACGGGTATTGCATTTTCCAAGGAGAGATATTTGCAAAAGGACAGGATAAAGAGATTGGGAACTTACGACCTCTACAAGAAGCAAATTCATAAGAAGTTATCGAAGTTTTGAAGAAGAATTTGGGCCAAATTAAGTTTTAATATGAATGATGAACTGCGGTTGTCCTAAAAATCCTAAAATGAACCGGCGCAGGCGTCGAAATATTCTTCCCAGCAAAATGTCTTATTCTTAAAAGTACTTTACAGGAATAAAACAGACCTAAAATTACATTCTGGATCAACACATTCCAAATTTAACGAATGTTACCTTACCATGGGCATAATACATTGTACATCACCCTTGGCCGTAAAGTGGGATTTTCTGCCCGCTACGCGGAGAGAAAATCTCACTTCTTGGCCAAGGCAAGACGTAAAACTTGACAAACCACGGGCGGTAATTCGTAAAGCTCCAGATCGCATATTTATGGCCCTCACCTTCGGTTCGGACCACAGAAACCTGCGATCTGGGACATTTACGAATTCACCACCCTAGGTCTGTAATGTACTATTACTATCTAGGTAGGTACTAGTTTAGCTTTTATTATCAGTGATTCGAATACCACCTTGTACCTAGTAAAAAAAAAAACGCCTGATATTGCAATCAGTAAACTGACTTTCATGTTGAATATTGATAACCTACCTGTGTATTTAGACCAAGTGCAAGATAAAGCGAAACGAAATTTTGTACGTTATTTGTAGAAAAGTTTTTTAAATATGGACATGAAAAATGCTGTGACCGCCAACTTACCTTGTTAAAAAATGATGTGTGTGATGTTGATGTTTTGATTTAATAAATGTTTTAATCTTAATTCGTATTTAGAGAAAAAGTACCAAGTTACATTTAAAATCCCTAGACCCATTTGGGAGTTAATTTTAATAATATGATGTATTTGATATTGTTTATACCGCCTCGTTATTGTTATTATTGCAGTCTTGTGTAACTTACGACGAATATCAATATAAAAGAACTGAACATGAATCACAAGTGCACACGTTTTATATCTCCCGCCACGAGTTTGTAATTGATTCTGTAGAGGGCGCTAGAGAGTAACTGAAATGGTATCGCCCATGTGCACATAGTTTTAGAATTTCTTATTTAAGTTTTGTTTGTTGTATCCTACAATTCAATAAAAAGGTTCCTTGAATATTTATCATTATTTGTATGTTGACATATTTAACTGTAGCTTTACACACATCGCGAAAGTACTTCCCGCCTTATCATGCCGGTGTAAACAAACCGCCATGTTGTACAAAATGGCCGATCATTTGCAACCGGTAAGTGTATGTAAGTATTGTGATAAAGGTTTATTTATTTACAAAAATCCATCTAAAAATTATTTTAAATACAATTTGGTATTTAACAAATCATAATGAGCTATTTTCTTTTGATAAATTCATAAAGTGAATTAAAAATACCTCTATTGACTGATGACGTCGATTTGTACTGCACATTCAGCCAATAGGAGACTCCGATGTTCGGTCACGTGGTCAAAATCCTCCAATAGGAAATTGAGCCATTCTTTGTGTACCTTTTCACATAGCAATAAAACAGATCGTGGTTTTTATGGAGTGAGTGGTGTTATATCTGTCAATCTTATGTGTTTAAATACGTAAATGTGTGAAATTCAGGATTATTCTGTTGAGCATAAGGATATTTATATAAAGAAATATTCGGTGAGTAAAGTGTTTCAAATATTTAACACTATTTATTAATGTTATTGTGAAAACAAGTCGAACAGACAATGGGAAAGTCCAATGCAACATAGTTAACATGCATGTCCCGCTCTTTTTAATGTCATTCATTAAAAGCAGACATTTCTCGCGAGATACGTCTATAATTATGGTTTATTTTAAAGAATTTACTATTTCCTTCACTGCATCATGGCTAAATCTATTTCTGCTGCATAAAATGTTACATTTGCTGAAAGTGGCGGGAAATGGGCTTTACCATATTATTCTTAATCTTCCGTTTATTATGTTTGTATTCCTCATGGAATGTATATTTCTATTAACAGTTATCTTTATTTGATGATTGCGTTTTGATTGAAAGATAATAATATTTTGTACTCCACTGACGTGTAGTGTACTAATAGTAACGGACTATTTGGAATTCGTTTCATTATCTCCTGTCTCTTTCTTTCGTCCACGTGGTGTTATATTTTTGTCCTACTTCCTCAATCTTGCCTGTGTGTGAATTATTTTTAAATTTGTGTTTTATCAACAATTACATGTTTTGATTTTGGGTGGAGATAATTTCTTTACTGACCTGACATTATTCATTTCATTTATAATTCCAAAATGACATAACAACTCATTACATCTATACTCTATACGGCGCGTCGGCGCCAATGCACCGTCAATGCACCGTCAATGAGTATTGTAGTATAAATATAAATACAAAATAGGTATAACCTGTTTGTTCATTTATGTAGCAACGAACATGAGTGAAGTAGGGAGCGATGTAGAAAAGTTACTAGGTAGATATTGTAGCTAATCGGGAGAGAGAGCCGAGGTGCATTGATGAAAGAGATGTCGGGCAAAGATCAAAGAATAAAATTTAATGGTAGGATACAATTCCTATCTAGAATGTTATTAAGTAATCACGTATTAAGAAATGTATGTAGGTGTTCTATGATGGTGATTGAGAAATTTTCTTTAATGCATATTAATGGTATAATGACACTAATGACTCACCTTACAGTGTATTAAAATATAATTACCTATCTAAGCATTATAATAAAAATAAACTAGCGACCCGCCCCGGCTTCGTACGGGCAGTGGGTACACTACACAAAACAAGAACCCATTTGTTCTATCTATTAGTGAAAACCGCATGAAAATCCGTTTAGTAGTTTTCAGTTTATTGCGAGCAGACACCAGACAGACGCGACGAGCGAGATACGTTTATAATATGTTAATTAAATTTTAGATACTGAATCAAAATACCTAATCAAAATTAAAAACCTACATGGCCAAATCATACAATCCTTCCTTATCTGGGGGCACAGTAGTGCCACCGCCAAGACGATTTAATTTTATATAGGTACATATTAGATCTTCATTAAAGATAAAACCTAAACCTTTTGTTCACTTCTAATTTCTAACCAATTGCTAGCTTACCTATTTACCTAACTATTTATGTAAGATACTCTTGAATTATAAGAACTTAAAGTAAGATAAAAACGTTGAAAAGCCAAACTACTCTAAATATGGAATTCCGATTAATAGGATCATAAAATAGTAAACGACAATTTTGTATTTTCCTTCCAAACCTGTTTGCAAATATTAATTCAAATTTATTCTTCTCCTTTCACTTACACATTGTAAGCATTTTATTTAGGTATCTATATAAAAAAATTAAAACTACTAAATTAAACATTGTGCTCGGTACCCCTAATATCTGCTAGCTGCATTCATAGTTCGTTGCAGAATGTAGCTACCTACTACCAGCGATTGTTCCCACGGCCGATTTCGAGAATTTCAAAACGTTGAACAATGAGCGGCCGTGCGCGTGTAGTAGTGAAGGCAGTTACGAGGGTTGCTGTGTTACGTCTGCTCTGTCAATGTGTGCGTAGACACGTAATACAAACCTATAGATATGTGTGAGACTGCAGGGACGGAGCGCAAGCAATGCACCTTGTCGACGTTCCTAAGTTCCGTACTTGAGACGCATAACACGTAACGTAAATCTATAAGGAACATCAAGGCATTTTGATGCTTAACGCGTTTAGAATGAAACTGCTTTTACCTTTTACTCTTTACAAGGACTGTGTCTTATGTTTCTCAAAGTTAATTCGTGACATTCGTAACTAAAAAAACTTATTAATAAAGATAGAGGGATCATACTACTGATATTATGAAATACCAAAAGGTGCGTCTCGGGCCACGCGTAATGAAGGGTTCCGTACCGTAGTTGCCCATCACAATGATTTTCAGTGGTACAGTCAAGGGCATTAATATGTGTACACTTTTGCATCCTGTTCCGTTGTGTTAAGGTCCAATGTGTATACATATTAATGCCCTTGACTGTACAGTCAGCAGCAGAAGTAGATAAGCTGTCCAGGTGTTCAAAATGACCTACACACGACCTTATTCTTAAGACGTTAAGGGCGTGTGTAGGTCATTTTGAACACCTGGACAGCTTATCTACTTCTGCTGCTGACTGTACATATTTGTACCAAATTTTTACTTCTCCGAGAACATTTTTAAGTTAGTCGCCTATTACTCGTATAAACTTGTACAGCCTACTTTGGATGCGGTCATGTGATGGTTTTTAGGGTTCCGAAGTCCACAAGGAACCCTTATAGTTTCGCCATGTCCGTCTCCGTCCGTCCGTCCGTATGTCCGCAGCCATAGCTCGGAGATGCTTAGTTCTAGAGAAAGCTGTAATTTGGAATGTATATATACCTATATCAGTTACGCCGACAAAGTGGTACTATAAAATTTTGATATATATATATCTATTTTAGGATACCTCCCCTACTCGTAGTAAAGTAGGGATATAGTTTTTTCTTGCGTACCCCATGATGTGGGGTATCGTTGAATAGGTCTTGAGAAAATATCGTGGGTTTGTTGGGTTAAATTTTTTGATTAAAAGATGCGTTTGTGAAATATTAAGCTTTAAAGTGCAATTTTTTGTGAGAGTCGCGTGTCCCAATCACTCGTGTGTCTGTCCGTCCGTCTGTCACAGTCGATTTTCTCCGAAACTACTGGACCGACTTAGTTGAAATTTGGTACTTATATGTAAGTTTATGACCCAAAGGCGGACGTGTAACGAACATAAATGTATTTGAACATAGACCCTATTTTAAAAGGGTAAATTTGAAAAAATATTAATGAAGTTTTTCAAACTATATCGTGTGACATATCAAATGAAAGTACTTCTTATGAGGATCTCAAATATATATATTTTATGGTCAAAACTTTTCGAATTATTGAATTATTTAAGAAAATAGGCGAAAATTACCATCCCCCCCCCCCCCTCTTATCTCCGAAACTACTGGACCTAAAATTTAGGAAAAAATACGGAAGATAGTTATTGACCTATAAATTACAGGAAAATTATTAAGAAGTTCATGGTATTTGAAATCTATCATATGAAAGAGCTTATCCTGTGAAACGGTTTGAAAATGACGTCATTGAAAATAATCAAGGGTCGGAACCCTATCCTTCTTGGCCGGTTTTTTCTTTTCTAAACTTCGTTGTAAATACTACTACTAGGCTCCTACTGTGATTTTCATCTACTACTACTACTACTACTACTGTGATCATCAGCTTAAATATTTCAATCGTCAAATTGGACAGCTGTTCTTAAAAATGTAAATGCCAGGTTAATATGTTCGTAACGTTAAGTGACCCTGGGGTAAATTAGTAAGAGCAGGTGCTATGGGTAAATTTTGTTGCCCATCATGACTTCCTTTGCTCTTCAAATGACAATCATGCGTTTTTTTTGGGTACATACAAGTTATCTTAATTCCATGATTCCCGTGAAATTATTTCCAAGCATACATTCATCGTATTTATCAGGTTTCTTTAACCACTTCTCACTGAAAAGAACCGTTTAGGTTTTATAACGATTTAAAATTTTCGCTTAAATAGGTATTCAAACCTGTACCTACTTATAACTAACTTATAACGTTTAAACCGCTAGACCGATTTAGATGAAATTTAGTAGATAGAGTCCCTGAGAACACACATGAGAACCTGACATTGGCTACTTTTTATCCCGGAAAACGCAGACTTCTCGCGGGAACACTAACCGATTTCCAGCGGGCTAGTCTCACATGTACAGGATCGGGAACTAAACAAGCAGTATCCAGAAGGAATCTAGGTTAGGTATATGCTATATGGACACGAAAATAAATACGACCAACCAAATGCTTCGATAAAAGGTACATAGTGCCCTGAGGATCCGTTGACTCGTCTTGGCGGGGGAACTGCCGTGCCTGAGAGACGAGTAAAATTTAAGTAACTTCACTGACAAGAAGTGACCTTCCAGTAATCGAGTACCTAGGTATAATCGAAAGTTAACAATTTATTTACCATCCACGAGAGTAAATAAAAAGTAGGTACTACCGTAAAAAGAGGTGAGTAGAGTAGGGACAAAAATGAGAAAATAAAGATTCAAACCTCGATTTAAAAAAATTACAAGTGATTTTCATACATTAATTATCCCAGCTGTATCAACTTTATGTTTTTAATGATTATTTTTCGTTTCATTAATTTTAACGATAAGCAAAAAATACCTTTATTGAAACATAGAAAAGTTAGAAATGATTATTACTATACTAAACAAGAATTAAAACTACCTAAAAATAACTAAAATACTTAAAATTACTTATAAATACTTAGAAATACATAAAAATACCTAGTTAGAGATCCCATCTCACCCTGTAGTTGGGTTGGGATGAATAAGGATTGCTCGCAGGACTGATGGCCGATGGGGCCGGAAAGTTCTCGAGTGGCGCCCGCGAACCGGGAGACGAGCTGTTGGTAGGCCTCCAACAAGATGGAGCGACGACCTCGTGAAGGTCGCGGGAAACCGGTGGAAGCAAGTAGCACAGGACCGGTCTGAGTGGCGAGCCTTGGGGGAGGCCTATGTCCAGCAGTGGACGTCTTTCGGCTGAAATGATGATGATGAATAAGGATAATAAGTGTTTGCAGAAGAAGAAAAATATGTTTTAAATAGTACATTATTGCAGAGGCTGCCAAGTAGCGCATTGCCGGACGAGTCAGTTAGAAGGCTGAGCGAAGCGAAGCCTTCTATTAGTACGAGTCCGGCAATCGCAATTGCGGCCGAGGTATATATAATGCTTTTCTCAAACAGCGAGGAAATACGTAAGGTCAGTCGGGGCAAGTGCGCCAGGATGGGGTAAGTGCGCCTAACATAAATATATCGAAACCTAGAAATATTACTCAACTAGTAGTTGGCTGTTTACAAGGCATAGGGGCGAAATAAATTTAGGCGCACTTACCCCACATCAGTATTTAGTACTTCCATGATCGTGGATGATTAGGCCATGGAAGTTGTACTTATTACCTCCATGGATTTGTCAGTTTCGGGGCAAGCGCGCCAGGTTGGGGTAAGTGCGCCTAACATAAATATATATCGAAACCTATAAATATTACTCAACTAGTAGTTGGCTGTTTACAAGGCATAGGGGCGAAATAAATTTAGGCGCACTTACCCCACATCAGTATTTACTACTTTCATGATCGTGGATGATTTGGCCATGGAAGTTGTACTTATACAGAGGTGTCTCAAATAGCAAACGAATTAAAAAAAACACACACACGACAATAATGTTTTTGCTGGCCAAGGCCGGCAATGGACAGCCTGGCGTCTTCTTTTTTTGAAAGTAACACGAACATTTCCGAGCATGTTTGAGAAAAATACAATAAAACACTTTAAGAGCATACTGAGCCCGAAAATTAAAGCAGCAAATGAAAAAAAGAGTCATGTCCCTGCTGCCCCCCAAATCTCTACTCTCACCCCGTTTTACGGTAAGACTTGAGAAGTTTTAGACCAACCAATAAAATTAAATTACAGCATATTGAAAAAAAAAACAATTTCTTAATAGTTGCCTCCTAAAGAAGGCTTCGACAAACTTTATGAAGATTCAGAACAAATTAAAACGTTTAACAATAGGTACCTAGTACAACGTCGAGTAACTAATTTACAGAGAGGCTGTTGACCCCGCCGTCGTCGTCATAATCGCCAGAGCGCTGCGAATCCGTGAACGTTCAATAGGTAGGTATTTATTTATGGAATATAAAAATAATATCACACGTATTTTATTTATAGGTACCTATGTGAACCTTAGATCGTTATCAGTAGATATTCGAAATGAAAGTTTTACGCGTAATATTTATCAACCGCCCTCACTATCCTCAGTTCGTTTCGAAAAGGGAAATTGAAAACCTGTAGGGGTTGGCGCCGCGCAACGAATCAATACGGAACCCCAGACATGCGCGCGCATAGGGAGGGTGTTATGGAAACAGTGCCTGGTCCAAAAATTACGTCACTTTAAAATTATTTAGAACTTTTTAGAGTGCTTTGCGTACGTTATCATGTTGTTTTTATTTATCGAATATTCCGAACCTAAAATGGAAGACGGAAGTGCAAAGAAAATCACTTATATAAACATACTCAAAACACTACTAGAAAAATAGTTTAATAGGTATCCATATCACATTCATCGACTCATCGATCGTCGTGGTTGACGGAATGAAATAGATATAAACTTTTCTCGGCCGTCGATTTTTCCGAGCATTGAGCAGCGTCGGCGCAGAGACGACCATTCGGTGGGTTCAAGGCGACCGCGCGCGGTCAGGTTCGAGGACACGGCGCCGGCGCGGGCCGAGGGCCCCTCGCGCGGCGCCTCCAACCCACTACCACTCGACGTCCATGCTTGTCACTCAAAACGTGCACGGATCTTACTGCCATGCCTTTCAAAGTTTCAACTACCTACACCTTAGGTACTTACATGCTACAATCACAGGTAGCTAGTAAAGTAACCCACAAAACACCTACCAGACCCATGATTAAAATGTATATTATTTCTGCTGCATGGAATAAGAATTCAAAAAACTTCCTGATTCGATTATGAAGCTTGAAATAGGTAATCTCACGTGAACGAGATGAACTCTAGGCGTAATAAAGACCGAGTTCATGGCCATCCCAGACACGACTCTGCTACGAAAAAAACGCATGGACTTTTGTTCGACTAGTGAAATATTACAACTGAATAATCACTAGACAAGCAGAACATAAAGGGTACATGTATGGTGGGCGCTTAGACAGATGTGTCACTATTAATATTCGTTTAGTGAGGCTTGTTTTTGAAGTGATATTTTCAAAGAAGGTAGGTATATAGGATTAGACAATGTTGGTCTTCATGTCGGGTTTTTAGCAAAGGCTCTTACTTCACCCACCAACAAACAATTAAAATTAAACAGTGGGAAATACTTCGTGAACTCATTGGGCGCGACTAGGCGGCTGTTATATCATTTAGGGGTCGATTCACCCTTATCCTATCTGCTATCGTTTTCTCTTTCACGCACCCTAATTTTAGGGAGTCCCACTCTCGCACTTGTTTTTCAAACAATTTATAAAGTCTGCGCGGCGGGAAAAGCGGAACTAATATCGTATGTAATATAATAATTTAGAACTACGAAGTCAGGTTCTAATCTGAATAATATTATATGATATTTTATTAACCATAGGGTATACAATACAATAATTAGCCAACATACCTACATAACATGTATATTTACTTTTGATTTCGGGTCTCAAGAAGTGCGGAAGACGGTTTATCAATACCATTACAGTCTGTGAGATTGTAGAACTTATCGTGGTTATTATGTATGTATTCCCTTATCTGCCATTGCTCTCTTCTTCGGTACTTTGATTTTAAATTTCCTTCTTATTTTAAAGTTTGCATATAATGCAGCATGATTCATAGAAAATACATTAACATAATAATATCCTAGATAATAAGTATGTATACAGGTAATACAGGATAAAATTACACATTTGCGCTAGCATATACCTAGTAAGTACTATATATTTTTTTCTTACAACGTAACCGGAAGATGGAAGTCAATTAATAACGTAATGGACTACGGTGCGCCAGAACGAGTTTATTTATAGTTCAGTCAGGGCAAGGCGAGTAAAAGTTAATACAAAAAACATCGTCCCAAATCTTTGGAGCCTTCGGGTCGTTTTTTATGCATGCCGCCCGCTCAGGCAAGCGATCCAGTCCGGTCCCTCGCCAGGCAGACAACGAATCGTGGGTTGGTATAGGTCTCAATAGAAAATAACGAACACGATGTTTTAGGTACCCAGGTTCTTTGCTTTGGTATAATTTAACCATCTCGTTATAAAAGAAAATGAAAAACGATGCAGGAACAAACTGAGCAAAATTTTGAACTACTTACTTACTCTAAATTTTGTTTCAAGGGAATAATACCTATTAACATTTTTAGACCGACTAAATGGTAAATTTTTAACTCTGTTATTGGTAAAGTTACATATACAGTTTTAATTTTCGCCATTAGTAGTATGGTATTGTAGCGCATACCTCAAAGCAAAACAGGTTTTACACTACTACTTGCGTAGTGGTTTCATTGTGTCCTTCCCGCCCCGCCGTTTCACTGCATGCCCTCGCCGACCATCTGCGCTACATTAAAATGGCGCGAAAACATCCTTTCGTGAATGGCTACTTTTGAGACTAACTTATTGTAATTCCCTTATTTCAGGCGTGCTCGGAAATGGACTTATACATCACCGACTCACTCCAAGATATGCTGGACATGGACATCAAAAATGAGATGGCTACAGATCTAAGCAGTATAACAGACTTTCCTGTAAGAACACAATGGATTTTAATGTTCCGATTATAGGTACCTACAGCTATTAACGTACTCAATGAATTTATTATTATTTTCAGGATTCATTAGGTCTAAATTTTTCCGAAATGCCACCCTTATTAGATATGGATACAGACAATTCAGCGATATGGTTAAACAACTCTTCTAGTTTTGTCCACAACTTAGATCTGTACGGTTCAGAAGCTAATGCCGTGATGGTGAATCCAAACTCCGTAATGCCGTCCACGTTCGCAGAAACGCCCGTAAAGAACATAGTAAAGGAAGAAGCGTCAAATCTTCTGTTAACGTCGGCTGCAAACAATGACTTAAATAGCAATACTTCAGTGCCTAGTCCGAAAGAAGAAAAGAGTCACTTAACATTTTCTCCTAACGTGATAAAGGTGTCTAATAAAATGCAGGAACCCGAAGAACCCGTCGTCAAGAAACCCTTAGAAGAAGCCACACAGATGGTCATTTATGTGCGGAAACAGGACAAACATGTCGTGAAGGATTTATTGAAGGACTTAGATACCAGTAAACTAAAGAGTACGCCAACTCCCACGCAGACAGTAAGGATAAAGGCTTCCCAGGAACTAATAAAAGTTAATAATAAAAATTGTTCAATTTTGAACACGAGCCAAAAAGTAGCACAACAATTAGGAACTAAGACTATTATATCCGGTAATATTCATATATTAGACGCACAGCAATCTAGGACAATTTTAGCGAATAGTAACAAGAGTCAAGCGACAATACTAATTGACAACTCGTTGAACAACAATAGGCAAATAATTAAGACTTCAGTTAATGGAGCGTTCACAGTGGACGCTAGCCAAGCGAAGTATGTGAGTACTACTACCAAGCACACGGTCAGTGCAGGCGAATTCCCGAAGCCAGCGTATTCGTACTCCTGTCTTATTGCAATGGCGTTGAAAAACTCGAGGACAGGCAGTTTACCAGTTTCAGAAATTTACAACTTCATGTGGTAAGCATTTTATTTACTGTCCACTAATGCAGCACATCTTGGCATTTTAAAGCTTATATATGTCATTTTATTGTTTTAGTCAACATTTCCCTTATTTTAAAACGGCACCAAACGGCTGGAAGAATTCAGTACGCCACAACCTTAGTTTAAATAAATGCTTTGAAAAAATCGAGAAGCCGTCAACAAACGGGAGCCAAAGGAAAGGATGTCTATGGGCCATGAACCCGTCTAAAGTGGGGAAAATGGATGAGGAAGTTCAAAAATGGTCGCGGAAAGATCCTCAAGCTATCAAAAAGGCGATGGTTTACCCAGGTAAGACAACGTCCTGTCATTTAATTGAGACATCAAAGTTCAAGTTTGGAATTCTCAACGTTTCCGGAATTTCTGCTTTATCTGTCCAGCTCTGGCATGCCTACACTCTTCCTAATTCTTTCATACGTGTCCCTTTGTTTGTCGATATCGATCATTCTAAATTAAATGAAATAAGCCCGTGACAGCTATACATAGATAAATAGATACGGCTATTTATCTATGTACGCAAAAGTCGACCTACTTTGTGTTGCTTGTTCCTTGGCTAATAACTGTACGCTATAGTAATTTAACCGACTTCACTTACGCGATTCGTCAAGTAAGTCTTCGTTCTGACTCCATGTTCGTAATGTCCGCAGAGAGCTTAGAGGCGCTGGAGCGCGGCGAGATGAAGTACAGCGGCGCGGCGGGCGACGCGGAGGAGGACGACGCGGACGCCGACGGCGACGCCGAGCTCGATGCCGACGTCGAGCTCGACCCCGAGGTCAAGGCCGAGGTGGACGCCGACGAGACCGTCGTCGAACAGGTACGGCTCCGACCATCCCTGCTCGTCATTTTTAGGTGAAGTACAAACGGCGCCACTCCAGCACCGTCCACCATTGGACAGATGAAGTACGTAAACGTGGAGCTCTACGCGAGCGTAGGCCTAGATTATCAGTCGTACGATAATTCGTTCGTTCACAGAGAGGAATTCGACGTTTCGCGTTCTTCATGTATTCAAACTTCATAGTACCGTAGCAACAGAACACTGCTACTAGACCGCTAGGTGGGTTTATTTTGTATTAAGAACGGTGTTTTTTGCACTGAAACTGCTAAGAAATATACCTAGACTTTCTCTAATGAATTGAAAACTTGAAACGTAAATAGTGGCTGTAGTGGTGGTGGTTGTAGACCATGATAGTGGCAACTCGACAGTGACGTCACTCAAGAGTTACTTACTTACTTTTTCATTTCAGCATATGTCGTAAACCTCAAACCCTACATGTCTAAAAACAGATTATTTGTCACGTCATTACATTTCCCAAGTCATAATCGTCATATAATTCCCCAGGAGGTGTCAGACCAGGAGCTGGAGGTGGAAGAAGTGGAAGGCACGGGCATGGTCGGCGGCACGTACCGGCTCCTGGCCGCCGCGCCCTCCGCGCTCGCCTCCTACATCGCCGACGCCGACTCCGCGGAGGAGGTCAGCGATATCGAGGTAACTCTTATCTTCTAAGCCTGGGTACATTCAAAATTCAAACACAGTTGGCGGACTCATGGTCGTTAAAAATCGCCGCCGAGCTGTCATTCTAGAGAAACGTCATTTTATCCCATAGTAAAGTATTTAAGAAGCGCTCCTTAGTTGACGGAATGTCTTTGTCCCCCCCCCCACCCTAAGTGATGCAGACTGCCCCCAATCCACACTGGACCCGCGCGGGCACTATAGCCCAAACCCTCTTGTGATGAAAGGAGCCCTGTGCCCAGCACTGTCACGTAAATAGTGGCTGTAGTGGTGGTGGTTGTAGACCATGATAGTGGCAACTCGACAGTGACGTCACTTGTGTCATAATCATAACCCGAAGTATCAGACCTTGTTTTCAAAAGCCATGTTCGAGATTGATAAATAGACAGCTCACCTCACCCGATGGGAAGCGGTTCTCGCCTCCAGAGATTTTCAACTCCAAGAGGCGTCCAATCCAGAAGGAGACCAATGCGTTGCAGTCTCGAAGGGGGACTGTAACCTGAGGCTCTATTTATGTTTAGAATATTAGCTTTCCGACATGCTCCGAGCCGGGGGTGGTAGCCATCCGCCAGGATCTGGGCTCCAGGCCCTACCACCTAGGTCCCAGCCGCACAGACCGCGTATACTTTCTTTGGTGCCGCTAGGATAAACAATATTTGATTTTATTATTTCCCTTCAATGTTCAAATGACTTCTCTAATTCTCAATTACTGCTGCTTCTGCTATCCCCCGCCCCCATAACAATGATTCCATCCATGTGACTGTGATGTGACAGCAACATTCATGTGAACTATGAAGTCTACATTAATTACATTCATTAATTTGTTTCAGGTCTTAGATCAGTCGTACGAAGAATTTGATATTGACGTCACAAAGCCTATGAAATTAGATCTGTCAGTAACAGAAAACTACACAAGTGAGTAACCGCTTTATTTGTGCAAATAGCAACTTCCAGTCTGCACAGGATTAGAATTCAACTCGGGTGTAATTTTTTTCAGTTCATTCCGCAAAGAGGGCGAAGACGAGTTTCATCTACCAGCCGGTGGCAGCGCAGGCGCATACGAGTCGGCGGAAAACGCCACTCGTCAACAGAGTCGCGCTCATCTAAACAAGCAACAAGTAACAAGTATTCGTATTAAAATGTGATCATTCGACGTGGGGTCAATGGTAGTAGTTTAGCGTAGTCACTCAAGTGATTTTTTTGTTCCATTAAAATTAAAATTACGGGAAATTCGAATCGTATTAGTTAAGTTGTGAATGGTGTGAGTGGTGAATTTCTGATCGGCTTTAAGAATTTCGAAGTCTGTCCTAGATATGAGTTGACCCGTCTCCAAGGGGACGGACACTTGTTACATATCTTTCACTGTATATTAGTTTATTATAAGGGGAATTTGAAAGCTCACTTGTAACTATTACCGCAAGTGTGGTTTTTTAGATAGTGAGTAGGTACTTGAAACTTTTATACTAAATATTGGTACTATTATAATAATAGTGTTCAAACGTAGGCAATACAAGTAATGAAATGTTCCCATTATAGTTTGTAAGAGGCCGTGTCTCGGTCACATCGTGAGTACAAATAAATTTCGGCTTCTGTATTGAAACTTTTTTTTCTGCGTTTTTTATTTGCGACTGGTAGAGTAGGAATACTTTAACGATTCATGCTACTCCTTTAATAATAGCTCCGAATACTAAAGTTCTTAATATGTTCCTTGTCTTTTTCAAAGCGGAACATAAGTTTGAAGTTTAGATTTCGGCATTTTAATAATAGTTGACTAAAGTCTCAATACAGTAGCGTGCACCATAGCGGGTATTAAGTAAGTTCCCACCGCTACTACATATGTATATTTTCTACTGCAATTCTTTACTTTGAGATGGTTGATTCTGGCAGCTTTAGTCAGAGCTACTGCAATATGGTGCCAGATGTTTCTGTTTCTACGCCAGAAACTAACAGTATTGGTCTAGTGTTTAGACTAATGCTGTTACTAGGACTCTAAACATTGTTGATGACAGCTAGGAAATTGTGCATTATTCCGAACCATGTAAATACAAATGGTTGGTGATAAATATAACAGCATCACTTTTTTTTCATGGTCTGGAGCTGGACACAAATACAATTATAATTATACAACTGAAAAAGTTGTAAATTAAAACCTGACCACAAAAAAATGGCCATGCTGTTTTTTTTTTGTACGAAATGTACCCTATGTCACCGACAATACGAATCGATCGACACCTCTGTCGTCAAAATTGGGTCAGTAGATTAAGGGCTATGATAGAACCCACATACATACATAGAGTGCTAAAATCATAATCCCTCTTTTGGTTTTACCGAAGTCGGGTTTTTGGCTTGCTTTGGACCGAGGAAAAACCTTGTTGAAGAAACTTTCAGTATAATCGACTTACTTCTCAGTCCTTGTATAGTTAGTATACAAGGACTTTGGAGCGATTTGTTTATCTTCCATTTTCACAATGCCTTGACGAATAATGCTAATTTATCAAAAGAATCGAAACATTTTCATAATGGTCTGATGTGCTTTGTGTATTTTTTGAATTTATTGAAATTAACTTGTACTCTAAACGAGGTAACCGATTTTTTTTTTCTATATACAGAACTATCTCAGAAACGAGTCTAATGATTTGGCCATAATTTGCAATATAGGGACTTAGGGGGCGACAAATCGAAATAGAGATCTCGTAGTTGGGAAAAAAAACCTTTTTTTCATCGGAGCTCTGTCCTCTGGCCTGGGTAGGTACATGAACGTAATAGTCACACGATCCATTATGTATGACGGAATGACGGAACGGAGCTAATAAGTTGGCGCCACTGTCCTTTGCGGTGTCCGCTGTCAATGACAAAGTTGACATTCCATACAATAATGTCAATGTGACATTCGAAGTTTCGGAGACCCCATTGCTGCCAATTTAGCTTATATTATGGCATATAATGTGCTTGATTGGCAACACTCACTACACCTCTTGGGAGTCAAGCGCCTCTAGCGGCTAATTCACTCGCGGTGACCCTCATTTCTAAAATGCCTAAATGTCGTCATGATTTTTATGTTATTGTTTTTGTTCATTGGTAGCGGTTCTCAAGCAGTTGTAGCAAATTAGACAAATATTGAACTGTATATGAATATACATTCGAGTTCATTAATATTTGGTATTTTTGGACCCTATTACGATGGAGGAAGTTGCAAAAGTGTAGGTATAAATATTGGTGAACTCGACTGTACAAAGAAAGGAAAATCCGAATGGTTTACTGTAAAGTCATTCCAAACAAAACTTTAGAATTCTAACATCAGTCTTCCAGGCTATAAAGTTGAAGTAATTATACTTTGGTGTGTATGTGAGCATGCTTTATACAATTTAAAATAAGAAAACATGTAAAATATTTGGGGGTGTATGAGTCGAGGTGCAAAATAAAATGGTTGTGTTTTTAAGGTAGATAGATCTCATTTGTTTCAAGATCATGGTTGGTTACGGAAAGTAATTTACAGCTCACCCCTAGTCCAATGCATTTAGCCGTATAGCATGGCAATAAAATGACGAGTAATCAGTGATTGATTCAAAATTAGGTGGTAATGTTATAGGAAAAGCAACTAGCATTTTTGTATTTTTAATGAAAATGGTGGTATGTGATGTGAATGGACCGTGATGTGATGATTATGTACTATCTATGTCAAAGGCTTTCAAGGAGTATGGATCTAATGAATGCCAGCAACAATTTATTAGCAGACCTTTTCAAGCGCTATAGTTATTTAGATATTTTAGTTCCACAATGTAGAATCTTCTATTGGAAACTGAACATTTAAATTGTGTTATGATTGATACATTAATTTTTTTACATGTAGAGCTAAAATAGTTCCTAAAATATTCAGCAGTGATAGATAAATGCGCTTAAAAAAACCTCCAAATAAATTGTTGTTAGTGATTATTTTTCACTCATTATACAGCTTCATTAGTATTGTTACTCTGATATTTAATATGTGTATGTGTAAGTAGGTAAATTATCGTTGGACGGAAAAGGTAATGCGCATGTGTTGTTGGGCTCATCGTGCTTTGGCATATGGGTGCCGGTAATCATATTTTTCTTTAGAGCGTAAGGTCAGTACAGAGCAGCCCTTTACCAGGGATATAATCACGGATATCAATAAAACTATCGCTATTCATTTAGAAAATCAAAAATGTTGCATTACAATGCAACAAGACTTATAAGGTGCATACTATTTTGTAGTCTTATACACTTTATTTACTAAATTTCAATAGCGTGCAATGTGTAAATAGATTTAACGGGAAATAATTAGCTTTTTAATAACACTGCGTATATTTGTGATTTTTTATTGATAGTGAAATAAGGAGTAGTTTCTATTTTTAGCTGAAGGCGCGCTTATCAAACCATACTAATAGTGTAAATGCGAAAGAACTCTGCCTGTCTACTTCTTCACGCTTAAAACCGCTGGACCGATTTCGATGAAGTTTGCCATGGATATGGTTTGAGTCCTGAGGAAGACATGCATAGATCCCGCGGAAACGCTATAACCGAATTCTCCGCGAACGAAGTTACCTATATGTAGGCGAAAAAGCATATTGACGGTCAAGCGATAATATTGTATCAAGTAAAGGTATAAAACCCCAGTTGTCATAATATCTGTAATTTAGGTTTAGATTTCACTTCTGAATAGGGGTTTGATATCCAAAGTGGAAATGCGTCAAAAGTAATGCCAAGAATACTGAAAAATTATTATTGGACTTCCGGAAAGTAACAATCAAGGAAAATGTCTCATAACAAATTTTGTAACATAAAATAGAATTTGTATTTTTCCACTGCCAGTATTTCAACATCAGTGTAAAATATGATTAAATGTTTTAGTTCTTAAGAGTATCTAGAAGTAGCAATTAAAATGTAGTTTTTATTACTATTAAATTTAAGAATGCTGAGTCGAATATGATTTTTTAATAAATTTTTTGTAATAAAAATGAAATTCAGTATTTTTTGTTTCATTTATGTGTCCTTAGTTTTAACTAGGGCATGTATTTAAATCGGTATCTGTATATTCCCTTTTTTCAAACAAAATGTTTGAAAGTCAAACCAAAAATACTGACTTGCACACTAAATAAATCAATTAAATATAATGTTTAATGATATTTGCAGACCTGTTATATCAAAATAGTAAATCGAACAATTCCTTATAGTTCAACAAACATATTAAAACTTTCTTAAAGAAACCATCACCTAATTTACTTTTAGTAACATCGGTTATTCTAAATGAAACCCAATTTAATCAGTCATCTTTATATAATTAAGTACACAAAAAATGATTAAGTGCTAACTTAACATGCACTAAACACTGGTAGGTACACTGAATGGTAACACAGTTCAGAAACAATACTTAGGAGGGTCAGACTACCAAAAGGGGGCCGTTTTTGGGACTGAATTTTTTTCACTAAGCGATTTCACAATTTGCTGCCAAGGCGAGACGGGTCCCCGCTACGCAGGGTCCCTATTCCTGGGCGGTTTGCCCTTCGGGCGTATATAGGTAACTAACGAACCTAACCTACCTACTAACTGTTATAGAGATATCAAAACGACCCTGTTTTCGAAAACGGCTAGGCGATTACCGTACATTAGTAAGGGATATATTTAAATATACATCTATAAGTTTTCACTCCTATTCGAAAAGGAGTACTTTGTTCCCCGTCTCAGGATTCATCCATTTTGAATACAAAATATCCCTATGATATCGAGACGTTTCACGCGCAAGTTTGTAAAGGGACTGACGAAGGAGTCGAGAGTGCGGGGTCGCGAGCGCGGGGCGTACTACGACGAGAACATTCGAGTGATTGAGCGAGACGGCCGCCGCATGGCTGTCACCAGTGCCGGATTAAACCACAGATTAGAAGATATGTGATTAAACCATAAGCAAATTAAGCAATTGCTTAGGGCATCACGTCTTGGGGGGCACCACACACGGCAAAAAAAAAGATAACTTAAGTCTAATTTCCTTTTTTTTTTAAAGGAAACCGCCCTTTAAAATAGATCCCACTGAAATTCACAAAATAATTTTGATATACCCCACCCCTTATCCAGTCCCTATCTTGCCTCTATTCCTACCCCTAAAAAAATATGGTCATCATCATCATCATCATCATTTCAGCCGATAGACGTCCACTGCTGGACATAGGCCTACCCCAAGGCACGCCACTCAAACCGGTCCTGTGCCACTCGCATCCACCGCGTTCCCGCGACCTTTACAAGGTTGTCACTCCATCTTGTTGGAGGCCTACCGACAGCTCGTCTACCGGTTCGCGGACGCCACTCCAGGACTTTCTGGCCCCATCGGCCATCAGTCCTGCGAGCAATGTGCCCCGCCCACTGCCACTTAAGGTTCGCAATTCTTCGGGCTATGTCGGTGACCTCAGTTCTACTGCGGATATCCTCAATTCTGATTCTATCACGCAGAGAAACCCCGAGATTTGGAACGCAACCTCCGGAAAAGAAAACATAAAAAAAAAGTCAAAAAAAGTTTTAGATTGCTGGTTTTGTAATTTAGAATACCTATACGAAGTAATAAAGAAAATATGAGCGATTCTAGCGATGAAGATACGAATTTAACTCCTCCAGAGTTAGCACAAACTGTACGTGACGCCGAACTAAGTCTTCTTCCGGAAAAATCGCGCGTGAGGTGAAAAATTTTGTGTTGCGCTCAGCAGCAAAGTCGTTTGCTGTCTCGTGCCTTGAAACCCTCGTTACACTCAGGATTCTATATTTGAACCACTCGCTTCGCTCGTGGTTCAACCCTAGAATCCTTCGTTCACTCGGGTCTCAATCACGCACTCACAGCAAACAACAACTTTGCAGCCTTGCATAACAAATAACTATTACATGTTTAAACTAAAAAACTTAAAGACTGGCCTGTTCCAAGTGGTTTTTCTTCTTTCCATTTTGACAATAAAAGCCAAGGGCCCTCAACCCACGTATCGATCACACCACGAATCCCGTACTGGGCCATACAAAACATATTTTTTACCAACTCGAAAAAAATTAAAAACCATAAAAACATGCTTAGAATCGATAACTGATACTGTGGTTAAAATATTGTCACAACATTTTGCTTGACCCTGTATTAGTAGAGGTACAGTATTTGTGTGAAATATCGAAATATCCCATCGACATCCCACTGATACTTTAGTATTCCCAAATAATAATGTCCCGAGGTGTAATCATGTCAGTGCGTGTAGTGGGCGTGTCTTGTACGAATGAGACATTAACTGATGACAAAATAATATGAATACTATAACGATCGCATAAGGTCGATTTTAGGTAAACGCTTTCTTTCGTGTATTTTCGGAGTATTCTTTCCTTGTCGAAGATTCACGACGCGCCTAATAAAGTGTGCTCACTGTACCAGGCGCGGCGCACTCTTTGATTTCTTCGCGCTCGACTCGATACAAGTACCCGCCGGCTTCGCACCGTGGCGTGATGATTAGTGGTTGCCGCGCACTGCCCAGCAAATGCACGCGCGCGCGTTTTCTCTTAATGTATAGTCTGGCAAAAAAGAGTAAAAAATAATGGAGGCGCCACTGTCGCTTTATAGGGTAACCCCAAAAAGTTCGCTGAACATATTTTGATACTTTTGGAAATTTTGGTACTCATGATTTTTCATGTCATAAGTAGGCAAGCGTGTTTGCTTGCAGGCCACCTGATGTTAAGAGGTCACAGCGGCCCATGTACATTAGAAATTATAAGATTGAATGATGTAAAGGTACAATCAGGTAAGTACCCAACTTTACAGGGTGAAATCAAAAACAGACGCACATGATTTCTGAGTATTTAATTTTACTATGAAACTGAATCCAAAGCTTCCTAATTTATATTCTGCTCCTGAAAAGACCACGTCCATGTCTTGGCTGGAACCTGCCTCCAAATCATAAAGATTATCTTCTGAATTATGATTTTCGACAGGAAGACGCAACATCTCTCACTTTCGTCTTGAAGATTTATGACAAGTCTATCTATATTCTAATACAAGGTGTTGCTTCTTTCGTAATATTCTTTTTCAATTTTCATAAAGTGCTAGCACCTATTCTTCCAGTCATTGACTAAGACTTCCTGGAATGCGAGTTCAGCTGCCTCCTAAAATAAAATACAAAAACCGGCCAAGTGAAGAAGAAGAAGAAACATTTATTCGGTACAAAACACACGACATAACATAAATAACAATAAAATCGAAGAGAACAATAACATTTGCGCAAAGTATAGGGTTCCGAAGTTTACGATGCCCACAGTACCTTTCTAAGACTTATTAGCATCTAGCTAGCCTGCCTGTGGCATGAATGACGTGCCCGCCCGACGCCCCTGCCGCTCGAGAAAAATCATCATCATAAGTTGGTCGACTATTCTATTACTCGTAAGTTAGTAAAGCCTACTTAACTGTGATAGGTTTCCTTTCAACTACGTTATATATGCCACAACCGTGATTTTTTTCAGCCATCCAAATACCACCATTTAGCTGGCAGGGGGGGGGGACACGTGACCCTAACAAAAAATAACACTTTAAAGCTTAATATTTCACAAACTCATCACTTAATCAAAAAATGGTTTTAGCAAACCCACAATATTTTTTCAAGACCTATTCAACGATATGCCGCACTATGGGGTACGCAAGAAAAAAAATTACATCCCCACTTTACGAGTAGGGGAGGTACCCTATAAAAAAAAATATTTCAACATTTTATTGTACCACTTTGTCAGCGTAACTAATATGCATATTCATGCCAAATTACAGTTTTGTAGAACTAAGCATCTCCGAGCAATAGTGCGAACAGACGGACGGACGGACGGACGGACATGGCGAACCTTGTGGACTTCGGAACCCTAAAAACTATATTAAAAAAAGGCAAGACGACTTCGCCAACCGACATCGCATTGCATAAGTACAGTCGAGTTCATTAATATGTGTACACTTTTGGACCTTATTACAACGTGGTAAGGTGCAAAAGTGTGTATATATTGGCGAACTCGACTGTACCTAAAAGTTACATTAAAATATCACTCAAGTATCACGGAGTCGCAAGCGAGCTATAAGCAACCATGGCGGCGTACATAACCTATATTGAGTTAAATTTTACGAATAAAACAACACTATATGCATAATTAGGAGGTAAATTTGTGCTTTATGAACACATTTATCAAAAGAATACCTATGTTATAAAAAAGTGTTTCATACCATAACTGTCAGCGGCTCTTTGAAAAAGTCGTCGAGATCCGTCAGAAGAGTTTTTGCCTCGTACTCTAGAAGACATCGCCTGTACACTTTATAAATCACTGCTCTGGTGCAACTATGTACTGTTTTATTCATTGGAATAGCCTTTAGACACACGTAGACACTCAAAATATTCGCAAATTCACACAAAACTACGTTTTCCTCACTGCCGATTGACGTTACCTGTACTGCTGACACTTGACATAATGAAAATGTTGGCATCACAAAAAAAAATAGTTCCGTTTCTAGACTTTTTTGCCAAGCGTAGCTACCGCGTGGTCGCCGCGCAGCCGATGCGCGGTTAGTTACTTATAAAAGAATTTCACCGTTGTGTCCTGATAATAAATCATAAATGTGTTATAACTGAACAGATAGCACGCGGCCACCGCACGAAATTTTTCGCGTCGTCTAACTGCAGCCTTGTATTGTACGTAAGTAGGTAGGTATGCGTCGCACCTTCGCGTAGGCCTTTTAGTGCTGCACATAATTGATAACACGTGAAAGCATTCTACCGCTCATCCTGATCGTTAAAGATGTAAATTATGCGCAAGTACAATGAGATTTTGTTGTTGGAATATAGTTTATTCTCTGAAAATCAGTTACAATTCTTTTTTGTGTGCTTAATTGACTTTTTTTACAAGTTGTCATGAGAATTAAATGATTTCTAGTTGCCCCAGTGCCCGCTGCTCGCCCAGCTAATTTCCTTCCCCCTCACCTGGAATATGACCATGAAAACAGAACAGCATCATATCACCCATATAGTCACTCGCAATCATCGTCATCATCATCATCATCATTCTCTCCTTCTCTATAGCTGTTTGTGAACTCTGCTAATTTATTCAATGTTTCCCGAAATTCACTAACTTCTAATCCCTCCTCTTCAAATTTATGCAGTTGGCAAAACTTCAAGCTGCTTGCTTCCGTGTGTAACTTATCTATCGTGTATCTTATAAAGTTACCATTGTGATATCCTGCTATAACTGGACAACTTTCCACAATCTCTTTCTTATTCCCATTAATAAAACCATACTTGTTCAATCCTCTAGCAAAGTATTTGGGAAAAGGATCTTTTGTTTCCAGGGGATTCCGACACACTGTAATATTTGTTTCAGCGTAATAATTATTTGATCCGAAGAACAGTTCAAACATTTCCTTCACACTTGCACACGCCTCCATACCTATCAATTGTTTGCTATTCTGCACAGGAGGTCTTAAACGACCTTCTGGTATTCCCCTGACTGTGATGAGTTGGAATATCTCATCTTCAGGTGAAACCTCACAACTGGGTGTAATGACATGGTAAAGAGGATCTGGTGGGCTTCTTAAAACATCTAGCAGGTACTCTGACTCATCTATTGGAAATGGAATGCCTATAGATGATGCAACCATTTTCCTTCCATTACGTGTCATATCAGCACAAATATCAGACATTGTGTATTCACTATCCATAAGCCTATACTTCAGACTTAAAGTGTCTAATGCAGAAGCTAAAATTGACGATGAGTGGTAATACGCCTTAGGGTCGTAATGAACATACTCAAAACGTCTGGCATCGCCTGGCTTTCGCCATCCTGTCAGTCCTGTACAGAGTGGAGCAAATAGATCTGAATACTCTGACAATGCTTGAAAAGAAAGCAATGTATTTGTAAGTCTTACTGTATCTTTATAACGGGAAAAATCTGCTTCTCTCTGTGTTGAAGGTGAGTTGTCTGGATAGTACGAAGCCATAATGGGGTAGGCTATTATTGGGTCGATGGTGTATTCATCTACCAGATGTTCGATGCACCCTATGGCAAGTCCTGAGAAGGCATCGGTGCAGTCAAAGTTTACATGGAACCCTTGTATACTATCACATTCTTCAAAATATATTCTGATTTTTTCTCTAAATTCTTCACCAAAATAAGAATTCCAAGTTGCCTTCCCTGTGTTGAATGTTTCAAAAGGAGTTCCCTGGAATAAAAAACATAATATTATTGCAATAATCTCATACTACCCGGACACGATTAATAACTATTTTCTGACAATGGCCGAGCATAGAGGGAGAGTTAGAAGATCAAGAGCTAGCAGACGGCATCAGTGGGGCATTCAAACATTCAAAGGGGAAAATAGGTTCCTTCACATTTTTTACCATGGTACCTACTTAATATTTAATAATCTATATTATGGAGGAAAATCGGAGAGGCGTATGCCCAACAGTTGGCGAGTACCTACCTACGCACTGAAGAATAAGATAAAAAAGAAATAAATACTTAATCTATTGAGCCAAAATTAATTTGATTAACTTGCAGCTGCAAACGCGAAAAATCACGAAAGATCTCCTCGAGAGGACGCATCGTCACATAAGAAAGATCCTGATATATTGGCCTCTGTGCAGGGCCCTAATTTACTCTCCTCATAATATAGTAAGTCCGTAAAGAAAATCCATGCCCCGTCCCACAAATCGTTAATGGATATATACGAGAGCTTAAACGTGACGGCACACTAACCAATCGATACACAACCTCGAGATTGCTGAGTGATGAGGATAGTCGCTCTCAACGTATGTAGTAGCCCTCTTTGGACCGAGGCTCGTAGCAAGAAAAAATGGGGGAAGAGGCACGAAAAACTACCCCGTCCACGAGGGCATTCAAAAGGTTACGAGAAGCCAGACTCTGCTCCTCCGGAAAGAAGCTCATTAGATCAAGGAAGAAGTGGTAATCTTCCAGTCAAATATAAATCCAGCATCAAATACAGCTGTTCGATTAGATCATTGAAATACAATTACAAACACATAAAAAACTGGATGAGCTTAAACCCCTAATATCAAAAATATAAAAACCTCAGCTTTGGATGAATCATACGAATGTGGATAGGTACCCACAGTTTTCGTCATTGAAGGTGAATAACCGAACTTCGACTTACGCCGAACTCCGTCTGTTATAATATTGGAGAAAGTCGACCTTATACTTGGGGCTATAAGAGCTATAACTAATGGGCTGTTACAACAAAAACAGATATATGAGGAACTGTATGATAAAATGCCTCAAAAGTTGAAGCGTAAAATTGGAGAAGACTTTCTAGCCCAAAACTCGAAATTCCGCAAGCGTTCAGATGACTTGCTCCAGTATGTATGCGGCCGGAGAGCGGAGATAGTCCAACAAAGAAGAGACACATATAAAATAAAAAACCGGCCAAGTGCGTGTCGGGCCACGCGCAAAGTATAGGGTTCCGAAGTTTACGATGCCCACAGTACCTTTCTAAGACTTATTAGCATCTAGCTAGCCTGTGGTATGACGTGCCCGCCCGACGCCCCTGCCGCTCGAGAAAAATCATCATCATAAGTTGGTCGACTATTACTCGTAAGTTTGTACAGCCTACTTAGCTGTGATAGTTTTCCTTTCAACTACGTTATATATGCCACAACCGTGATTTTTTTCAGCCATCCAAATACCACCATTTAGCTGGCAGGGTGGGGGGACAAGTGACCCTAACAAAAAATAACACTTTAAAGCGTAATATTTCACAAACGCATTACTTAATCAAAAAATGGTTTTAGCAAACCCACAATATTTTTTTAAGACCTATTCAACGATATGCCGCACTGTGGGGTACGCAAGAAAAAAAAATACATCCCCACTTTACGAGTAGGGGAGGTACCCTATAAAAAAATATATTTCAACATTTTATTGTACCACTTTGTCAGCGTAACTAATATACATATTCGTGCCAAATTACAGCTTTCTAGAACTAAGCATCTCCGAGCAATAGTGCGGACAGACGGACGGACGGACGGACGGACATGGCGAAACTATAAGGGTTCCTTGTGGACTTCGGAACCCTAAAAAACAAAGCTCTTCACGAAGTGATCCACAACATACCTCCCACTGCCACACACCTATTTAAGGAATCCGAACTGTTAAAGGTCAAAGATGAATACATAACTTTTTTCCCTTCTAAAAATCATACCATCAGCGAGCGACCAGCCAAATTTGAATACAAGACCTCTCAAAAACTGATCACAGGAGGGGAAGGAGACAATTCAGAAGAGAGCCCACAAGACAGGTTATGAATAAGCCCTTTACCGGCAGCAATTTACGTTTCACCAACCAACATCAAGAAGAGTCAACCTTTTGAACTGGCAGAAACACTGGGGGCCAAAGCCAAATACGAGTGGCGTGCATAATCGAGTGCCGGGGAAGGAAACAGGCTACTCCCTAACAGGCTATTAAGTTCGGTATACATGGGATTAGTGTTTATCCCGGAAGTACGCTTAGATCCCACGGGAACGCTATAACCGCGCGAATTCCACGCGGACGAAGTCGCGGGCAAAAGCTAGTTATATATAATAAGGCACATATACATAAATATATACACAGACACATGATGTCTGGTGTTGCAAGCGTCATATTCGACGGTGACATTCTAGCACCAGGAGGGCCGCATCGTATGCTTGTGTGCCACCGTCAGTTGTATATCCGTATTTAATATTATAAATATGTGAACGTAATCCATCTCCATATAATTAATACAATACAATACAATATACTTTATTGAACACCACACAATCAAGGAACAGTAGATATGGATATATAATGTATATTATATATCCATATCTATATATATAAAACAAGAAACTGACTGACTGACTGACTGACTGACTGACAGAGCCGAAACTACTGGTCGTAGAGAACTGAAATTTGGCATGCAGGTTCTTTAGGAAACGTAGGGGAGCACTAAGAGAGAATTTTTGGACATTCCCCCTTTAAGGGGGTAAAAAGGGGGTTGAAAGTTTGTATGAAACTTCTAAACCACTAAGCTTAAAAACGTGAAACTTGGCAGATAGGTTCCTTTTATAACATAAGTGAACGTTAATAAAGGATTTTTGTAAATTCCTCCCTTAAGAGGGTAAAACGGGGGTTGAAAGTTTGTATGTAACTTCTAAACATGCAACTTGGCAGGGAGGTTTATGGGTGAGCACTAAGAAAAGGTTTTTGGAAATTTCCCCTTTAAGAGGGTAAAACAGGGGTTGAAAGTTTGTAAGAAACTTCTAAACCGCTAGGCTTAAAATCATGAAACTTGTCAGGGAGTTTCCTTTTATAACTTAAGTAAGCATTATTAAATAATTTTTGAAATTTCCCCCTTTAAGGGAGTAAAATAAAAAGGGGGTTGAAAGTTTTTATGAAACTTCTAAACCGCTAGGCTTAAAATCATGAAACTTGGCAGTGTTTCTTTTATGGCGTAAGTGAGCACTAAGAAGGATTTTTGGAAATTCCCGTTTTAGGAGGGTAAAAAAGGGGTTGAAAGTTTGTATAAAACTTCTAAACCGCTAGGCTTAAAAACATGAAACTTGGCAGGGAGGTTCTTTTTAAAACGTAAATGAGCATTAATAAAGGATTTTTCACTTCTCATGCTCTTAAAATGTTACTTTAGTCTCTGCACATCGGGACTAAAGCTCTTTTTTAGTCTCTAGGGACTAAAGTTTTTTTTCACTTCTCATGCTCTTAAAATGTTACTTTAGTCTCTGCACATCGGGACTAAAGCTCTTTTTTAGTCTCTAGGGACTAAAGTAAAATTTTTTTAATTGACATTGGAAACCCGCCTAAACAGCCAACCACAGAGTTTGTGAAAGGAGGATTATTCCCATTTCCAGTGAACCTAGAGAATTTCTAGGGCGTGAAAAAACGAAGTGAATTCATTTAATAATGCATGACCCAATTAGTTTTAAAATATATTAATAGTTTTCAAGTTTGAATCTGTTGGCTAAATATCATTCAAAACGTCACGTGATAAGAAACAGGTCAAGTGCGAGTTGGACTCGCGCACCGAGGGTTCCGTACCTACAAACTTGATGATGCAAATTTAACAATACAAACTTATTATTTGCGGTTGGTGAAGTAGACACGGCTACACCGCAAATGATAAGTTTGTATTAGTAAATTGTCTTTACGTCACACCCGGCCGAAAAGCGGGATTTACCGCCCTTGGGCGCTACGAAAAATCCCTCTTCACGGCCAGGTGGTGACGTAAAATCGTATACTAACCACGGGCGGTCGTAAAGAAATCCTCAGACCGCTAGATTATAGCCCTCGCCTCCGGCTCGGGCCTCAATTACCCGCGATCTGAGACTTTCTTTACTTGACCGCATAATGACACTCGAACTATAGCCACCCTCGCTCTGCTCGGGTGGCTAAACATCTCGTGTCATAATGGCTTGTTTTAGTCCCTTGATAAACAATCTACTATTTGGAAATTACCCACTTAAAGGGGTAAAAAGGGGGTTGAAAGTTTGTATGTATTTTCTAAACAGCTGGGCTTAGAAAAATTACATTTGGCAGTAGTTTTTCAATACGAGTTAAATATTAGCGGCGCGCATAATCGAGTCAGTGTTTATCCCGGAAGTACTCACGGGAACGCTATAACCGCGCGAATTCCACGCGGACGAAGTCGCGGGCAAAAGCTAGTTAATATTATAAATGCGAAAGTAACTCTGTTTGTCTGTCTGTCTGTTACCTCTTCACGCTTCAACTGCTGGACCGATTGAGATGAAATTTGGCATGGAGGTAGTTGGAGTCTCGGGAAAGGAATACTACTTTTTTTAAGGCTACTGTTTATCCCGGAAAACGCATAGTTCCCGCGAGAACGCGATAACGCGTTAGGGTGATTTATAAGCTAATACAAAAAAAATTAAACTACTTACATTACCATCACTACCGTGACAGTACTCCTTCAAAATATTAATGGAACGGGGATGTAACTTTGGATATAAGTAGTCCGTCCATGACCTAATACACCATTTGAATTGTTTAGTCACAGTGGCAGTGCATGATGGTCCAACCTTGTTTACTTCTTCATCTAAATCCTTGTTCTTAGGAGCAGGGGATTCCTCGGTGTTGTCAATGACATCCCAATCAGGCAATCCACAAGGAAACTTAGGATACGTATTCATAGACCCTTTTAAGTCACATAGTAACAACCTGGGCGTGTAAGTTACTTCACCATTTGATTGACATTCACTAAACAGTATGTCACGATTAAATTCCGTTCTATCAGAGCTGAGCTCTTGCAGGTTCCAAAAATGTGCTCCAACATAGTTGGTATAGTTTCCGAATTGTAACGTAAGGATTTTTTGTGTTGGCATGTTTATACTCACTAAGATATTTCACTTATCTAATCCAGTGGTTTTGGCGAGAACATAAGTAGATTATTTTAAATTTATATCTTCATCTCTTTTATAGGTACAATGGCTTCTGTCTATGAAAATGAAGATTTTGTGATGAAGATAAATCGAGTAAAACTGGGGTCACTGGTAGCAATGGGGTACCTACATTGGTACAGTCAACAGCAAACGTCAATGTCCGTCATGCTAAATAGTTATTTTACTCTGTCAAAGAGTCTGATCTTGCTTGAATGAAGGCGAATGAGCAACCGCAACCGACCATAAACCGACCCAAAGAGTATGCGTATAGATATATCCTTGATATATCACATAAAAAACATTACATGTAAGATGCGTCTCGCAACGCGCATTTTCCTAAAAACAAAATAGTTTCGAGATGTAGTATAGCACAACGCAACTTTCCGTCATCTTTCCGTCATGTAGGTAGTTGTAGCGGCGCGTAATGCGACGGGGAAAAACCTGCGGAGTGAGCCGGGCCTGGAGGCTGGAGGTGAGCTCGAAGGTCGTTTTCGTTCACCTTCGCGTCGTTCACAATTCAAAAACGTGCCCAAATTTCAAAGTTAAGTTTCTTTTGTCTTTATCTCACGTTATAAGGTTATATTAAGAGAAATACAACACGACACAACTTAGAAGGCGCGTGACGAAGCACTTAAACCGATGACGCAGAGTTTATTTTTGCTTAATCCACGCGCCTATTATGTTGTGTAAACCTGTACAAGCTTTTTAAACCCCTCAAACCCGCGTACTTGGCCAAAATTTGGTCACAGAGGTATTCTATTCTATTCTATATAAATTAATGGCTTCTGTCTTGGACACTTCGCCAATATCAAAGTAAGGGCCACAGGCCTGCAAGTTGTTCGGTAATAAAGGTAAATGTACGGTGTAAATGATTAATAAAAAAAAAATTGGAGAGACTCAACAAACGTCAACGTCCATCTTGGGCGACGACCATTGAGAATCCGTCACAGAGGTATTTCCATGTTCCATTTATTAGTACTACTTCCAAACCATACTTACCTCCATGGTCAAATGTGACTTTTTGACGTTGGCACTGACAGCGCCCATTCTCACATTCTTCTCTTATTAGTCTGTGGTTTTTGAGGTTTTTCTTTCTTCTGAATAAGTTCTGAACTTATTTATCGTCATTATTGAATTTAAAGATATTAAAAATAGTGATGTCCCCTCGAAACAACTGAATTAGATTACACCAATCTATTCGTAATACTATCAACATGTCAGTACGAGAAATCCTTACGCTACAATTCGGGCACTATACCAACTATATTGGATCACACTTTTGGAACTTACAAGAGCTCAGCTTTGACTACACCGGCACTGTTAAAACTGAATGCAATCATGATATACTGTATCGAGAAGGTCAAACATCAAAGGGCGAAGTAACTTACACGCCCAGATTATTACTTTGTGATTTAAAAGGATCTTTGAAAACATTGCGTTGTGGTGGTGGATTGCCTGACGACTGTGATGATAGTGATGACATTCTTTGGGAAAACTTTGAGAAGATCGAGGAACCCCCTGCTCCTAAGAACAAGTATTTAGAGGATGTAAACAGTGTTGGACCTTCAGCCACTGCAGCTAAGCAATACAACTTGGAGAGTAGTGTTAATTCTTGGACAGATTACTTATATCCAAGGTTTCATCCTCGTTCTGTTAATATTGTGAAGGAGTACAGTCATGGGGATGATAATGTAAGTGTTTTTAAGTACATAATTATTTTGAATGTTTAATAACACATTTAGGGCCAGCATACCCTGATTCTCATACAGAAATCACCATTTTGCTTAAAGCTGCAGGCTGTCCATCTGAGAAAGCATTAAATGCACCCAGAAGAGGTCAAAGCTCTTACGGTCAATACAATACTGCAATTTAAGCAAATCTTGACTGAACTTTAGTCTGTGGATACACCCTAGCTGCAAGTCTTAAGTAAATTTATTATTTTACCTCAATAGATTGTTATCGTTAGGTACAATTCGTAAAAATATAACACTCATTAATATTATGATATTTATTGCAGGCTCCTTTTGATATATTCAATAGAGGAAAAACAACATGGAAATCTGATTTTGGTGACGAATTTAGTGACAATATCAGAAAATATGTCGAAGAATGTGATAGTATACAAGGATTCCATGTAAACTTTGACTGCACCGATGGCTTCTCAGGACTTGCTGTAGGGTGCATCGAACATCTGGTAGATGAATACACCAAGCCAATACTAGCTCATCCCATAATAGCTTCCCACTATCCAGACAACTCACCTGAAACACAAGAAGAAAGAGATATCTCAAATTTAAAAGATACAGTAAGGCTTGCAAATATTTTGCTTTCTGTGGAAGCATTATTAGAGCATTCTACTCTATTTGTTCCACTCTGTACAGGAGAGAAGGGTTGGAGAAAACCAGGCAATGCCAGATTATTTGACTACATTAGTTACAATCACGAAAATTATTACCACTCGTCAGCTATATTAGCTTCTGCATTAGACACTTTAAGCCTAAAGTATAGGCTTAAGGGTGCTGAATACACAATGTCTGATATATGTGCTGACATGACAGGCTATGGGAGGAAATTGGCTGCAGCATCTTTAAGCATTCCATTTACAATGAATGAGTCAGAGTTCCTGATAGATCATTTAAACAACACAACAAAGCCTATTTACACTCCCATTACACCCAGTTGTAAAATTGCAACTGATAAGATCTTCCAGCTCATTACAGTACGAGGAATATCAGAGGATCGTTTAAAAGCTCCTTTGAAAGATGCCAAAGAACAACAGAATTTGCCAGCTTACAGGTGTAGGGATGTGAAAGAAATGTTTGAACTGTTCTTTCAAGCAAATAATTTCCTCTCTGCAACAAATGTTACAATATGTGAGAAGCCTCTGGAACTTAAAAATCCGTATCCCAAATTCTTTTCTGGACAATTGAATAAGTATGGTTTTGTCAATGGGAATAAAGACGAGATGATGGAAAGTTGTCCAGTTGTAGCAGGTTATCACAATGGTAACTTTATGTCTGACATGATAGAAAAGTTACACAGGGAAGCAAGCAGAATAAAGTTTGTGAAACTGCATAAATTCAAAGAAGAGGGATTAGAAGATTCTGAATATCGGGAAACATTGGATAGATTGGCAGAGTTCAAAGACAACTATGAAGATAACTTTGAGCTGTAATGTACAGAAATAATTACTATATTTTGTAATATACTTGTTAATGAATGACTGTGCTATGATGTTGTTTTCATTGAGTACTATTCTCACCGAGGGGATCGAATCGAATCGCATGGCAGCCGATGTGACAGAATGCGGCAACATTCGAACGCATTCCGCTGAATGTGGGTTTCCTAAAAAAAATGCTCAGCAGTTGGCGTATTGAGCCAACGGATCCAAATAACTGTCAAACCATGTATCTTATACTTTAAACACGCTAAACTTGTTTATTTCTTTATTTATCCAAGAATCTCAGAAAAGGCTCTAACGATTTGGACGAAATTTGGAACATTTCTAAGTGGTTATTTTTGAAACATATTAGTGTATAGTATTTTCATTGTATAAATTGTATTAGGTATTTGGGTATTCTGTCAAAATTATTTCGTATTTGAATTTTTAATTCAGTTCTGAGATTTGGTCATAAAGATGTAGATGTTCCTCTTTCTTTTAGCATTAGGGGCCGTTCAAGTATTACGTAAGCAGATTTCTTACCATTTTTTACCCCCCCGCCCCCCTTGTCATCAAAAGTAAGCAAAGCTCTTACCCCCTCCCCCTATGCTTACGTAAACATTTTTAGTTATTAATGTTTTTTTATATTGTCATTTTAAAAATAGGAAATCTATGCGAAGATTAGGTTTAACTGATACACATAGAGTAAGGGACAAAAATATTATAATCAGAAATAATATAATATAATAGAGCGGTAATTTCCCTAATGCGCGGTAAATTCCCCTAATCGGTTCTCAAAGCGAGTGCCTAAACATAATAATATGCATTATTTGCGGGAATCCCCGAAAATGCGTTTCGTTTTCACGCATATAGACAATGTGAGGGTTGCCATTCGTGTAAAAAAGTAAATAACTAACGATGACGTAATCATCATCTAGACCCCCCTACCCCCCATGTCATCCAAAATAAGCAAAACAGAGACCCCCCCACCCTCCCTTGGTGCTTACGTAATACTTGAACGGCCCCTTAGCTTAGCACTAAAACGGTTTCGTGATATCACTACATATTATAAAACGAAGTCCCCCGCCGCATCCGTCTGTCTGTCTGTTCGCGATAAACTCAAAAACCACTGAATGGATTTTAATGCAGTTTACACTAATAGATAAAGTGGTTCCTGAGGATGGTTTTAGTATATAATTTTATGTAAATTAGATGAAATATGACGATGTTAGTTCAAGACGGCAGAGAAAATCAAGCCAACCGACCGGGGGCTTTCATCGAAAAAGCTGCCTTATCCCTTCGAGTTATAACAAAACAATGAACGGAGGAATTGTTCCTCCTATATTGGTCTACAGAAAAGTCCGTGATGGTATAGGTCTATTTTCTAATGACAGCTACCCATTCTAATTACTAAAAAAATGACCCATATAAATTATTTGGAAAGCTATTTAGAGGGATACAGGATACAGTATTAATCCTTATCAATTCAAATACGATAGTTACCTTAAGGTATGGTTAAGCATTTCATTATATTTCATATTTTAGTTTATCCTTGATTTATAAACTAAATACTAATTGGGTAACCTAAAATATTTTGTAATTTCATACAAGTATGAAGTACTAGCTGACCCCGCGGACTTCGTATCGCCTTAGATTTTTTTTGGGTATGAAAAATAGCTTACGTCCTATTCTCAGAGTTCTGAGACAGACCTACTGAACATACACTCTAAATTTTATAAGAATCGGTCGAGCCGTTTCGGAGGAGTTTGGTTGCAAACTGTGACACGAGAATTTTATATATTAGATAAAACAAAAGAATGATGCAATGATGACACTTCAATAAAGTCGAGCAGAGAGAGAGCGCCTTATTAGGCGTACAAGTTGTGAGTGATGATTGTTTGCTATGAGGTTTTCATAGGCGTCTCAACAGTTTATCCATACAAACTTTCACCCCCTTAAAAGCAAAATATCTAAAAAGCCGTGGTGGCCTAGTGGTTCGACCCGTCGGGGGTTCGATTCCGGCTCGCACCTCTAAGTTTAGATGTGCGAAATTCAATTTGAATTTACCACTGAGCTTTTCGGTGAAGGAAAACATCGTGAGGAAACCTGCACGCATCTGCGAAGTAATTTAAAGATGTGTGTGAAGTCCTCAATCCGCACTGGGCCCGCGTGGGGACTATAGCCCAACCCTCTTGTGATGAGAGGCCTGTGCCCAACAGTGGGACGCAAATAGGTTGTAGTAGTAGGCACCTAAACCATAATGTTTTGTACTTCTAACTTTAAAGATAACGAACTTGCATACAACCAATGTACCCCTATTATTGGGCCTTACTGCACGAATTTCCAAATCCCTTCTAGTGAGCACCTACAATGTACAACCCACCTACTGTCCAAATTTCAGCGTTATAGCTTCAGCGGTTTCGTCTCGGCGATGATGAATCAATCAGTCATTTGGCATGAATATATATACGAGGGGCGTTCAAAATATTCTCGGTATTGATATCTTATAACCTCTTTTTGAATTTGTTTTGTTACTGGCTGGTAAGGTTCATTCTTTGACATTAAAAAAAAGTATAATTCAAACCGAGATGTTCTTTTGTTTTTCTGCAATTTCTGAACAAACACGAACACAATGAGTGAATTAACAATGTTAACGAAATTAGAACATCGTTCCGTAATAAAATTCTTGACGAAACAGGGTAAAAACCAAAAAACCATAAAAGAGGAAATGGATTGTGTTTACCGTGAGTCTGCTCCTTCTTTATCTACAATTCAAAAGTGGTCAAGCGAATTCAAACGTGGCAGGGAGAGTATTGAAGATGACCCTAGACCTGGCCGGCCTGTAGTAGCTACTTCACAAGAAAATATTGATCAGGTGGAAAACCTTATATTGGAAGATGGTCGAGTGAAGATAAAATCAATAGCTCAAGTAACCAATCTTTCTATTGGTACCGTACATGACATTATCCATGACCATCTTAATATGTCAAAGGTCAGTGCAAGATGGGTTCCGCGAATGCTGACTCGACTTCAAAAAGATGTGCGTGCAGCTTGCTGTTCCGATTTTATTGACCTGTGTGGTAAAAATCCTGATGAGGTGCTGCAAAAGATAGTTACTGGAGATGAAACCTGGGTTCATCATTATGACCCAGAGAGTAAACAGGAGTCCATGCAGTGGCACATTAAGGGTTCAGCTCATCCCAAGAAGTTCAAGGTCGTCCCTTCCGCTGGCAAGGTCATGGCAACAATATTTTGGGATTGTGAAGGAGTATTGTTGATCGATTATAAAGAAAAAGGTGTAAATATCACGGGACAGTACTACGCGAATATTCTACATCAATTAAGGGACGCAATAAAAGAAAAAAGGCGAGGAAAGTTGTCTAAAGGTATTCTGCTTCTGCATGACAACGCCCCTGTCCATACTGCTCATATTGCCAAGGCAGCTATTGCTGAATGTGGGTTCGGAACTATAACTCATCCACCGTATAGTCCGGACTTAGCCCCCAGCGACTTCTTTTTGTTCCCCAATCTCAAAAAGGATCTGCGTGGAAATCGATTTTTTGACGATGAGGCGTTGAAGGCGGCAGTAGAGGAGCACTTTTATACCAAGGATAAAAAATATTTTTATGAGGGATTAAAAAAAAAAATTGATCGATCTTTTAAGTGTATTAACATAGGGGGGGAGTATATTGAAAAATAAAAAATATCAAACTGTTCATACTTGTTTGTTTTCATTCCAATACCGAGAATATTTTGAACGCCCCTCGTATATATATATTAGTTACGCCGACAATGTGGTAAGTACAATTTTTTTAGGTGTTCTACTCGTAAAGTGGGGATGTATGTTTTTTTCTTGCGTACCCCATTATGTAGGGTATCATTCAATAGGTCTTGAAAAAAAATATTGTAGGTTTGTTAAAACCATTTTTTGATTAAACGATGCGTTTCTGAAATATTAAGCTTTAAAGAGCTATTTTTCGGTAGAGTCAAGTGTCCCCCCCCCCCCCTGCCAGCTAAATGGTCGTTTTCAGACAGCTGAAAACATTCATGGTGGTGGCATATATAACATAGTTGAAAGGAAAAAGGAAAAATTATTAAAAAACCATGAATGCAGTTCAAATTGTTTTTATTTAAATTAAAATAATGTCTTCTTTCAGTAAAATGTTCCATCTATAATATTCAAGGTACTTTCCCTCCGTGTGGCACAGCCGTGGGACGCCCTGTATATAGAAGATAAGAAGAGAATAGATAGAAGAGAAGATTGCCAAGTTACACTTCCAGTTGATGAAATTTATATAACTTTTAGGGCATCAGCTGACGACTTTTCCCCCTAGATACGCCAGCTGACGTCTTGGTTTCCTTCACTGTTACCCTTGAACTATCATCTAGTGGAATTTCAGCCAGGAGGAAATGACAAAAAAAAATAACCATACGAGCAGATTTTGTGACCAATACCCAATGGTTATGAAATCTGCTCGTAGCTCGCGGCCTAGCAGTTGTTTTTGTGACGTCGTTGGCGAAGGTTGCGATACTTGCGATGGAGGAATTGCCGATTACGATCGAGTTCTTTATCACGTTTATCGGGGATCGACCCATAATATGGGATAAACCATTAGACGGCTATAAAAATAAAATTGCGACGCAAAATAATTGGAATACGAGAATCCATGTCGGCGTGCGGCGACTGGCGGTGTGGCGGCTGGCAAATCGTATCGAATAGACGCTGTGTGAACAGCGGTCACGTATACGGGAAGACCGCAAACGTGAAAAATACGAAAGGACCTCGTACCGTGTCAACGACCGTCTCGTATACGGTAAAACCGTATGCGAGAAAATATCGAATAGAATAGTCGCCGTGTGAACCTAGCCTAAGCCGTTTCTGAGACCGCTTGTATAAATAAATAAATATACAAGTTTAGCGCGTTTAAAGTATAAGATAAAGTTTTGTTTATGTCTTACAAAGAAGACGGTCTAAATTCCTTTCCATGTAAAAAGATTCGCATCTAATCTCTTCGATTCGATCCACTAGGTGTGAACATGGGTGTGATTCGTCCCTATTTTCCGGGTTAGGCGGCAGGTAATTCGTTGGGTGGGCACTTGGACAACTATAAATTACCAAGGTTAATAATAATTTTGGAGAGAAATATAAAAAGACAAAGAAAAATTCATAAATGTATTCTTTTAGATGATTTAGATAAAATAAATCATATTCCAACCACACTATCTCATTGTACACATTATATTATACATCTACTCAAATCTACAGTGATCATGATGATCGCTCTAATGCTCTTTCTTTCATTCTCGTGATAAATGCAGCACCTTTGTTCTTTCTGAAGTTTTCATATGGATCATTCAAATTCACACCGACACCTGAAACAAAATGGTCAACATAAATATTACAAAGTTCACAAATTCAAGCTGGGTATAGCTATGTGATCCTTTACTTCAAAAAAAGGAGGAATTTTAATTTTTTTAATGTATGTTCACCAAAAATAAATAGTAAACGTGAACCGATTTCGATGATTATTTTTATGTTCGAAAGGTGGTACTTCCAAGTTGGTTCCATATTAATTTGGTTCAGTTCGGATGATGGGATCTTGTCTCAGTGTGACATTATCCATGATTATTACTATTTCATATGCCAGGGATGACACCAGTGTGTTATCCTGGAAATTATGTTTCCCCTTTCCCTCGGATCTCTGCAGGTAGCAGACGTGCCTATATCGTACCTTGTCAAAAATACAATTTAAGAATTAAAATTTCAAATAAATAAATAAATTAAGCTCATTTACGGAGAAGGACGGCCCAGAGATACCAGGCGAACAGAAAATTGAAGAGTGCAACCAATTCGCGTGAGTAAGCCAACACCGTTAAACAAAGAAAGCTATTTAATTCACCGCTGCGCTGTGAACACACACACGCGAGCAGCTAAAACAAAGCGAGAAAGAATACTTTGGAGTAAACGAAGTAGCTAGCTGTGTGTCAACGCCACCTTCTCACTGCGTAAGCGCAAAGGTCATACACACACACGCAAACCCGTTGAAATCACTTTGCCGTATATTTAGGCCTACGATTTGCTAATTTGATATTTGAGATGGAACGTACGCCTACAAAAAATAATATAAGTACGTCGACCACTCAGCTGCACCATGCTATGTCAGATCCTGAATTAAATTCAACAAAACGAAGTAAAAGAAAATTTGATTTGTCCATGGAAGAAAGTAGCTGTAATGATGATTGTATGGCGGAGATAAAACAACTTCTAGCTGTGTTTGCCCAGCAGCAGGAGGACAAGTTAACATCAATTTCGGCAGCAATTGCCACTGTAACTACGCAAAACTCGGAAATACAAAAATCTGTCGAGTTTATGTCTCACAAATATGATGAATTGATGAGCAAGTTGGATGCCGTACAGCAAGAAAATAAACAGTTTAAAGACCAAATAAAGACATTGGAACGGCAACTAGAACTCACCGAGAGGAAATCTCGAGCTGCATCGATTGAGATTAGAAACATACCTAAATCCCAACCTGAGACTAAGCCACAGCTTACTCAACTAATTAAAAATATAGGGACGGCCCTCAAACAAAACATCAATGATTCTGACATCCGCGATATTTTCCGCATAAAAACAAAATCTGAATCAAATAGCCCCATTGTGGTGGAGTTTACAACTACAACCATGAAAGATGGCATATTAAAGTCATCCAGAACTTTCAACAAGGAAAACCGGCCTCAACAACTAAGCACGAGTCATGCCCTCATCCCCGGAACCAGCCGGCCGATTTACATCGCGGAGTTCCTGACGGCGAAAGCAAAACACCTACACTACTTGGCCAGGGAATATAAAAAAACACATCAGCAGGCGAGCTGCTGGACAGCGTACGGGAAAGTCTACGTTCGTCAACGGGAAGCGTCACCGGTAGTTACAATCGAATCAGAGGCAGACTTGGCTAAACTTTCTTGACTGTATTATAATTACTTATATAAGTTATGTTATCTCACATACTGTAAATACACTAAATACATTTACTCGTCCCTACATAAAAAATACACCACATACACACATACAATAATAACAAACAAAATAAACTTGCACTTTTTTCCTGAACTTGCACTACTTAAAACTAGCTACCAAAACCACAACAAAAAAGTTATTAATACAATTACCTCGCCCATTAAACGGGTTCACCGATATTATCTATACATTTGTTTCACCCAAAAAAAAATCACCCGCCAAATCATATAGCCCAATCTGGATAATATAAATATAATAAACGCGGAGATTGATTCGGTTACTGTAGCAGATAGCGATTTTTGCGACCTTGAACATTGTAAAGAAGTAGTAACCAACCCGCAACATCATTTAAAAATTTTCACACAAAATATTAGAAGCATATCGCGGAATTTTCATGGCCTACTGGCATTGCTCACTAGATCTAAAGTTACATGGGATATTATAATTCTGACTGAATGCTGGATTCCTTCAACGTACCAATTTCCTACCTTAGACAATTTCAATATTTATGCAACTAAAAATAACAAAACACAAAATGAGGGAGTTATAATTTATTCTAGGAAAAATCTAAATGTGAAAATTGAGGAACCACAACTTTCAGATGCAAACTGTCTCCTTCTTAAAATAAACAATGATACAGCTATCGCAGCAATCTATCGTCCCCCAAGCCAGAGAAATATCACGGATTTCATACTCTCTCTAAACGAACTGCTCTCAAATTGCTCACACTATCGTAATGTAATCGTGACTGGCGACTTAAACATCGATATAGGGGAATCAAATACCGATACCCGCTCATCCAATTACCTTAACCTATTAGCCTCTCATGGATTATTACCAGCACACAACCTTCCAACACGCGGTAAATCATGTCTCGACCATCTGATGCTTAAAACCAAGCTATCTGCCATATGCCGTGTAGTCCATACTTCCCTAACGGATCATGACTCTGTTATACTGTTCCTTGACCTAGTAGTTTTTCTTCCACATATCAAAAAAACGATACAACGCATTGATAAAGATGGACTTGAAAAAGACATGCAAAATTTAGATACTAAACCCATTTTTCACATGAAAGATGCAAATCGGGCTGCAGAATATCTAACAAACTCCCTTACTACAATAATCGAATCGAACACAAAGACAATTAAGATCTCAAATCGAAAACGTATTAACAAACCATGGATAACCCCGGGGCTACTCAAGTGTATAAAACATCGTGACAACATGCACAAAAAACTAAAAAAAAACCCGAATGACGATATTTTAAAAACATCATATAAGAGGTATAGAAATTTTTGTAACTCTTTACTAAAAAAAATTAAAAGGGAACATGAAAAAAATGAAATAAGGAAGGCGGGGTTTAATAATAAAAAACTATGGAGGACGATAAAGGAAATAACCTATACCACAAAATCGACAGACCCACCTCTAGCACTAATATCATCTACTGATCCGATGACTTCTGTTAACAATGTCAACATTTTTTTTGCCAACGTAGGTAAAAATCTGGCAGAAAAGTCAGGAAATGACCCCTTTTCTATGAATCCCAAACCAGCAAATTTTAATGATCAAGTGACATCTATGGTTCTTTTACCAACTGACGAAAAAGAAATAGACAGTATTATTATGAAACTTAAGTCGGGGTGCGCCGTAGGACTGGATAAGATATCTGGAGATATCATTAAGACATTTAAGGACATACTGATTAAACCACTTACTTATATCTGCAACCTTTCGATGGCTACTGGTGTTTTCCCAACAATATTTAAACATTCTAGAATTACACCCGTTTTCAAGTCTGGCGACAGAGGCTGTGTCAATAATTATAGACCGATCTCAATTCTTCCCACACTATCCAAAATATTAGAACGAATCCTAAATATAAGACTCATAAATTATCTAGAAAAAAATAAAATCATCTCCACGGCTCAATATGGCTTTCGCTCCAATAAATCTACTGCTGACGCTGTACATGACCTGACAGACTACGTAATTAAAAATCTAGACAATAAACAAAAGACACTAGGTATTTTCTTAGATTTAGCGAAAGCTTTTGACACAGTCTCTGTCCCCATCCTTATCTATAAACTTGAAAAACTTGGCATACGAGGCCTTCAATTGAAACTTTTTGAGGACTACCTCACCGACCGCACACAGTGTGTCAAAATAGATGAATATGCTAGTGATAAAGTTAAAGTCACCTATGGCGTCCCCCAAGGCAGTATACTCGGTCCAACCCTCTTCCTAGCATATATCAATGACCTGTGTCAAATAAACATCCACAAAGGTAAAATCGTTACCTTCGCAGATGACACTGCCCTACTTTTTCACGCAAAAAGTTGGAAAGATGTCTTCCAAGTCGCTCAAACTGGATTTGACAAAGTCTCAACATGGCTAAAAGAAAATATCCTAACACTAAATGTAGACAAAACCAAATTTATTGCCTTTTCTCCCAAGAATATCAACAAAAATCATCATGATGTGTTGCATCTTACAGCCCATTCTTGTAATAATCCGTCCAACTCAAACTGTTCATGTCCACATCTCTTGGAATCAAAAAATATCAAATATCTTGGTGTCACATTAGACTCGAGAATGAGCTTTCAACCACATCTTGAGGTCCTTACGGCTAGAACCAGGAAATTAATTTATATATTCAAAAACCTACGTCATGTGGCTAATACAAAAATCATTAAAACAGTATACTATGCACTATGCCAATCAATACTTACATATTGCATTACATCTTGGGGTGGTGCTCACAAAACACATTTTTTAAACCTAGAAAGAGCCCAAAGAGCTATACTCAAAGTTAGCCTATTCCTCCCTTTTACTTTCCCAACCACAGAGCTCTATAAAAAATTCAACGTCATGACCGTTCGACAACTTTTCATCTTAAATACCATATTAAAAAAACATACCACACTAATCTTTGATCATACCACCTCACAGAATAAAAGAAGTAACTACATCTGTCCTACCATAAAACTAAACACTTGCCTTGCCCGTAGATTCTATTGTTTTCTTGGATTCTTCCTCTATAACAAAATAAACGCTCAACTTTCAATTTACCACCTGACAAAAAACCTATGTAAGAATAAAGTCTCTCAATGGCTACAGAGTCTTGATTATGACGAAACGGAAAAGCTGCTGAAACCAGTTCAGTAACACTCTCACCTAAACTGAAGTGACTGACATAGATCTCACACACACAGTCACACACACACACACACACACACACACACACAAACACACACACAAACACACACACTCACGCATGAAAAACACACACGTGTAGATTAGTTTTTAGTTAAACTGAATCAAAATATCATTTTATATTACGCATGTCAACTCAACTTAGATATACCTATCCACAAAATATAAAAAAGAAACTGTTAATTTAATAACTGCAGATATCTGAGGGTTGGAGACCTGGTGACCCGTAACACAGGATTATCCTAGCTCGGGCACCAGTCTCCGCCGCATAAGTCTACTTACCCTATCTTGCCTGTATTATGTAATAAGATAAGTTGAATATGTTGTACTTTGGTGGTGGAGATAAATAAATAAATTGAAATTGAAATTGAAATATGTTTTCCTTATTTGTGGTTCTCAGTGGATAAGATCCTGGGACGCTCTCCTTTTCAGGCGTCAGGTGACTGGGTTTCTCATCAGTGCATTGGCCATTTGGTTTGGGTGATTCTGCAGTCGATCTCTATATTAGGTCATGTACAGTTTAACTTCCTCCTGGATGGTTTGTATCTTCAAGTCTTTGCGAAATTCAATTTGAATTTAACACCGAGCTTTTCGGTGAAAGAAAACATCGTGAGGAAACCTGCATGCATCTGCGAAACAATTCAAAGATGTGTGTGAAGTCCCCAATCCGCACTGGGCCCGCGTGGGGACTATAGCCCAAACCCTCTCGTGAATAGAGGAGGCCTGTACCCAGCAGTGGGACGCAAATATGCTGTAATAATAGTAGTAGATGTCGTTTGTATGTGCATGTCTGCTTTCTGAATAAACTTTTCTTTATCTTTATCTTTAGTTCACCTTTGTACTGGTCCTGCTTGTCGCGCACGTGGCCGCCGCTGATGGGCTCCGCGATGCCCTGGCCGGCGGCGCCGAGCCCGCCGGCGCTCCAGCCCATCTTCTGCAGCAGCTGGTGGCCCTTGTTGCTGGCGTCGATCCCGCTCGGGCCCGTGCCGAGCGATGACGCTGACCCGCTCCTGCATACAAACATATGATATACCCAGTCACAGAATAATTAAGAGGGTTTATCCCGAAAGTTGGCAACGTCGCATATAGCTGTCAAATGTTTCGCTGCTTTCAATATTACTGAATTAAAAAAGAAGTTATCATTCTATGGTTGAATGACGCGTCTCGTTTTATATTTGTTGGTTAGGCATTAAAATGATAATATTACATTAAAATGCATGGAAAATGCGATGTAAAGTTTTCAAAAGGTGGTACTTAAATAATCGTAAAAACTTCGTGTTCCTATGATAATTGTTGCAATCCATAGTTAATGTTTTATTCAACCATAGAGCGATAATTCATGTTTTCATTCAGTAATATTCAGAAATTAATGAAAACAGCGAAATATTTGACAGCTATTTGCGACGTTGCCAACTTTCGGAGTAAACCCTCTATTAAGACTGCTACTGTACTGCTATTATATTAATAATAGCAGTACACACAGAATGGCCACGGAATCACCTGCCCGAATGTAGCCGGCGCGCAACTCGCCCTTACAGTCATTTGTTTCATCCAGAGATGGCGAGTGAATCGCTTGCCCGCGTACTGGTACACACACATTTACAAGTATACAGATGTCCTCGCACGCAAACATTGACACTACATTGGAATTGTGTTCGAAATCGTGCTTTCATAATCAAGACGAAGCTAACTACATGTCACTAGCCAAAATACAACCGTTTAGGCTACATAGTGTGTCAAAGAAATATAATACATACACTCGAAAAACATAATCCTCTGTCGCAGTTGGGTAAAAACAATGAAATCCTATCACAGTACTAGATGGAACTATTCCGTTTCATTTCGGCTGTACCTACATTGACCGATCAACGCTTTGCGCCGACTGAACTACATTGAAATGTCCGTAGTATATGCGCTCTGCGAATGAGTAACTATTACTACTAGTGCAGTAAATGTACTAAAAGACCGAACTAGTACATTTGCGCGATCGTACTAGTCGGGACCGATCTACTCAACCATGACCAAGCACAACTCTAGTTCACATGCGGGTGGTTAGATTGACCTCTCGTACAGGGCGTCAGGCTTTCGAATCTGGCTCGCACCTCCGAGTTTAATTATGTACGAAATTAATTTTTTGTAGAAGGGAAACATTGCGAGGAGACCTGCACACGTCTACTAATATTTCAAGGATGTGTGTGAAGTCCCCAATCCGCACTGGGCCGCGTGGAGACTAAAGCCCAAACCCTCTGGTTATGAGAGGAGGCATATACCCAGTGGGACAGTGGGATGTGTCGTTATGGTGGCACACTGCGGACACGATAAAAGCACGATTTCAAACACAATTCGAGTGAATTGTCAATGTTTGCGTGCGAGGACGTCTGTATGCGTACTAGGACGTCTATACACTTCTAAATGTGTGTGTACCACTACGCGGGCCAATGATCCACTCTCCATCTCCGGATGAAACAAATGACGGTAAGGGCGAGTTGGGCGGGTGATTCCGTGGCCATTCTGTGTGTAGTACTTATGAAATATTCTGTGGTGGTGGTCTTCAGAGCACTTACAGGAAGCTAGGCGGCGTGGGCGACCGGGAGCGTTCGACGCGGCGCGAGCGCGGCGACTCGCGGGGCCGCTCGCGCTCCCGCGACCGGCTGCGCGACCGCGATCGCGACCTGGACCGGGATCTTCTGCGACCTGCAATCAAGTTGAAGACGATATGAGGGCGGCTACATGCGGTCGGAATTCCGTTACGGAATGTACGTGACCGTGACGTTATGTAGCCGGCCTTATGCGGCCATCGCGTAACAATTCACCGCTAGAAACGGAGGTTTGGCAACACTGAAGTCTCCGAAAGTTGATATGTATTTGATTTTTTTCAAAATGGCACTGTAACATTCACACTATAGGGA